>JAKZJZ010003157.1:0-10622 GCA_022702705.1 Papilionanthe hookeriana x Papilionanthe teres | reverse complement strand
TACAAAGTGTAGTGTGTGTGTAAGTCAGCCCTTCACTGCACTGTGCCACCCAGTGCGGGCCCTAAGGCCAAAGAGTCCTATAGGGACTCATCCTTTAAACTTCCACATTTGATTTCAATCCTCTAAGTGATTAGGGGTCTATAGTCAAGTTTGTGGAGTTTGCAGGGAGTTAAGAAGTGGTTTGAATTTCTAAGTGGTGGGTCCCAATTCTAATCCTCTAAGATAGTCAAAGGAAAAGCCTAAGGCTAGATCATAAGTACTAAAGAGAAGAAGAGAAGACCTCATCAAAAATGAGGTCAACACATCCGAGACTGCATTGCTTTAGGATTCTTTCCCTATCGCAATGAAATACATCAAAATCAAACTTTTGGGGTTGAGGATTTTACATCCGAGACTGCATTGCTTTAGGATTCTTTCCCTATCGCAATGAAATACATCAAATTCAAACTTTTGGGTCGAGGATTTTACATCCGAGACTGCATTGCTTTAGGATTCTTTCCCTATCGCAATGAAATACATCAAATTCAAACTTTGGGGTTGAGGATTTTACATCTGAGACTGCATTGCTTTAGGATTCTTTCCCTATCGCAATGAAATGCATCAAATTCAAACTTTTGGGGTTGAGGATTTTACATCTGAGACTGCATTGCTTTAGGATGCTTTCTCTATCGCAATGAAATACATCAAAATCAAATGCTTGGGGTTGAGGATTTTACATCCGAGACTGCATTGCTTTAGGATTCTTTCCCTATCGTAATGAAATACATCAAATTCAAATTCTTGGGGTTGAGGATTTTACATTCGAGACTGCATTGCTTTAGGATTATTTCCCTATCGCAATGAAATACATCAAATTCAAACTTTTGGGGTTGAGGATTTTACATCCGAGATCGTATCGCTTTAGGATTCTTTCCCTATCGCAATGAAATACATCAAAATCAAATTCTTGGGGTTGAGGATTTTACATCCGAGACCGCATTGCTTTAGGATTCTTTCCCTATCGCAATGAAATACATCAAATTCAAACTTTTGGGGTTGAGGATTTTACATCCGAGATCGCATCGCTTTAGGATTCTTTCCCTATAGTAATGAAATACATCAAAATCAAATTCTTGGGGTTGAGGATTTTACATCCGAGACTGCATTGCTTTAGGATTCTTTCCCTATCGCAATGAAATACATCAAAATCAAACTTTTGGGGTTGAGGATTTTACGTCCGAGACTGCATTGCTTTAGGATTCTTTCCTATCACAATGAAATACATCAAAATCAAATTCTTGGGGTTGAGGATTTTACATCCGAGACTGCATTGCTTTAGGATTCTTTCCCTAACGCAATGAAATACATCAAAATCAAATTCTTAGGGTTGAGGATTTTACATCTGAGACTGCATTGCTTTAGGATTCTTTCCCTATCGCAATGAAATACATCCAAATCAAACTTTTGGGGTTGAGGATTTTACATCCGAGACTGCATTGCTTTAGGATTCTTTCCCTATTGCGATGAAATACATCAAAATCAAACTCTTGAAATTAAGGATTTTACATCCAATACCGCATTGCTCAGAGTTCTTTCCTCGTTGTAATGGTTCAATCCAATCAATTCAATTTTCTTTTGAGGTTGTAGATGTTACATCTAAAACCACAAAATTCCAATTTTCATTTCAAGTTCAAATCCCTTCAAATTAATTTCGACAAAACTTCAATCTAAATTAAAACTCCAAATTGAAATCTAAGCTCACACATCAAAACTTAAATTGAAACAAAATAAAATCTAAATTGAAATTCCCTGCATCATGTGATTTGGGATTCACCTCCTTTTCCCTTCCCCATCGAGAGTTCGTGATCTCCGGCCTCGCAGATGTACTTGACACTCCCCAGCGGAACTCTTCTACTTTGTCCTAAGTTTGTCACTTGGACACTTGTGTTGGTTTTGTTGATCGCTTCGGTCAACACCAATACTCGCGGTGTGCTCCGTCGACTCACCACACCTATCGGGGGTCCATTTGTCGACCTCATTTTCGATGAGGTCTTCTCTTCCCTCTTTAGTGCTTAGGATCTAGCCTTAGGCTTTTCCTTCGACTATCTTAGAGGACTAGAATTGGGACCCACCACTTAGAAATTCAAACCACTTCTTAACTCCCCGCAAACTCCACAAACTTGACCGTAGACACCTAATCACCTAGAGGGTCGAAATCAAATGTGGAAGATTAAAGGATGAGTTCCTATAGGACTCTTTGGCCTTAGGACCGCCTGCGGTGGCCTCGGTTCGGTGAGGGCCGACCTACACACACACTACACTTATACACTACACTTTCACACACCTCCTAAAAACACACCCATACCCAACTCGACCTCCTCGACTCATGAAGGTGATTCACATGGATGGTCCTTAACCCCTAAGCCTCAGCTAAGAGGGTTAGTGAACAACATAGATGGATGCCTCAAATGAGTCCCTTCATGGCTCATGTGGGCTTGATATGGCTTCATGTCTCAACCAAAATGATTTCATTCCACTTACATTCACCCAATCTTCAATTTTCTAAATTTTCAATTTTTGACCCCCGGGACCCCAGACCCACCAAACCCTACCAAATGCCCTTGAAATTACCCGAGTCCTCCAAAGTTTCCAAATCACCCAAAATTCCTCAAGACCAATCCCAAACATTCCCACATTACTCAAATTGATCATTCATAGCCAAAAATACCAAAAATTCCAAAAATACCCCCCAATACCCTCCAAATACCCATAATACCCCTCTTGACCCAAAAATCCAAAAATTCAGCAAATTCCCAGCAAATCCCAAAAAATCCCAAATATTACCAATTTCATTTTGTTCAACTACACCATGGGTCAATTTTGTCAATTTACCCCACTTTTGTCAAAATCCCCAGTTTGACCCATTTTAACCCTAAGTGAACCCAATGTCAAGCCAAACCTACCCAATTGACCCAAATTGTGGTACAATTCAATTCTACACTTCAATTTAACATTCCCAACACCAATGTAGACCAGATCCAAGTCCAATTTGATTGACATTTGAATCCAATTTCACTTTTGGCCTTAAAGCCCAATTTAGACCCATGATCCAAACCTAGCCCAAACCAAATCAATTTAACCCCAATTAACCCCAAATCTTTTCTAAACCTTCCCTAACATCCCCACAAGAAAAACACTAACATGATTTACCCAAAATTTAGACCCAAACTCCACTCAAAGTCAACCCAAAGCTAAAAGGCCCAATTTTGATTTAAACCTAAACCTAACCCAAATAAGCCCAAACCCCAAAATCAAAACTTAACCAAAGCCAAAACCTCTTTGAAACACTCCCATAAAAATTTCCCAACATTTATTTTACATCAATTTCAACCCTAGCCCAACATTGGCCCAAGTTAGCCCAATTTGACCTACATTGGCCCATTTACCAAAGAGGTCCAAATCCAACCCAATTCAAGTCCAAACCACTTCAAATTGATTCCAAATCATTCATGAAACATTCCTAAATTAAATTCAACACTTATTGGATCCAATCCTTTGCAAAATTTTCATCATAAAATTTGTTTTGAAATCTAAAAGCCCACTCTCTAAACCATCTTGAAAGACCATCCAAAGTGAAATCCAAAAGCCCAAAGCCCACATGACAATTCCTTCTCATCATCCCTTTAATTGGGATCAACTCCTAAGTCCCAAATCAATCATCAAATCAACCTAAATCAAGCACCATCTAAATTTTTCACTAAATTGCCAAAATCTCCAAATTCCTTTTTCATATAAATGGATCCACTTTTCCTAAGTCAAGGATGAGCCAAATGAAGCCACATGCAAGCCATGGACAAGCCACATGAAGCCATGGAAGGTTTGACATGTGACCAAGCCATTAATGGAAAAAAGGAGGAGCCTCTTTTAAGCCCCCTTAAAAAGGTTTTAACCTTTTTAATGCTTCACCTTAATCCATGATTAATCAAAATATTCATGGATGGTGACTTCTCTACCCTTTCCTAGCGGATTCATCTGATCCTCCCTCAGCCCAAATCAGCCATTGGGAGGTGAACCAAGCCCATTTCCATGGGTTGACCAAACCAAGTGCAAAAGAAGCCACCTCCCCATGCCATTTTGATCCAACCACTTTACACATGTAAGGCTTCAATTGAATTCACCAACTTCAACCCCTGACCTCCCCGACCTCGAGGGTGACCTCGCTCGCCGGCCAGCCACCTGAGCCGCCGGAAAACACCATGGCCGAGACATGGGCAGGAGCCAAACATTGAAATTCCACCTCGCCGAGCCGCCCCATGCCCAATGGCCACCATGGCTGTTCTTCCCTCGACCTAAGCAGATCGATCCCAAGCCTCGAACCCCCCGGGAGGCCCTCCACCCTCTCCTATTTAAACACCCCTCTCTCGGCCATGGGAGAGGTGCTGAACCAACCTTAAGGAAACTCGCCAAAATCATTCCGCACCACTCTCTACACATAGTAGCACTTGATTCCCACCGGATTCCAGCCCTAATTCCCTCTAGCCGAGCTCAATTTTGAGTTCAAATTTCAAAGACAAAACCAGGACACTTCTCCACAATGGACCAATCCCCAAATTGATTGATCCTACACCTTCACTCGCACCAAGGGAAGAAGTCCACCAAACAAAAGCCCCCTCTCCGAGCCACCCATCCGTTCCGGACTCCAAGCTTTGTAATCGGTCGTGGTCGAAATCCTACCTAGACAATTCACTGCACCAGGAGACTTCATCCGGAGCTTGTTGGGACGCAATCGAAGGTGACACAACCCTCGATTGAA
This sequence comes from Papilionanthe hookeriana x Papilionanthe teres, assembly GCA_022702705.1. Lineage (NCBI taxonomy): Eukaryota > Viridiplantae > Streptophyta > Magnoliopsida > Asparagales > Orchidaceae > Papilionanthe > Papilionanthe hookeriana x Papilionanthe teres. The sequence goes on along the minus strand of JAKZJZ010003157.1, from coordinate 5,830 downwards.
GCCACACTTCTCCGAGCTAAGGTATGAGCTAACTCTTTATCCCGAGCTTCTAGAGATTCTCCATTTCAAATGCCTTAATTTCAATGCATGATCACCGTATAGTATGTATTCGTCTCTTCAAGACAAATCCATAGAGCACAAAAACACGAAAATCCGTTAAGTATCGAGTGAGATATTAAGGATTTAGTGTGGACGGTTCTCGGGCTAGGAGGCTTGGGGACGATGAACGGATGCCGTTCATTTAATACACGCGCGGACGGACGGCCAGGATCGCGCCGGATGAGGAGACGGAATGATACAGTGGGCCCCTGGAGCGCTGAGTCGGATGGCGGCGCAGAATCAGAACACGCTGCGTGGCCTTTCGGAGGCGCCGAGGTTGAGTCAGCGCCGCGTGGATAAGTAGAAAAATAGGTTATTTTCCTATTTATTTAATTACCAAAACTTCAAAACTGCATAACTTTGTGTAGGAAAATCAGAAAAATAAAATAAAAATACCCTCTTGCTCAATGGAACGTAGGAGAATAATGTGGAAAAGAAATCATTTAATTTCATCAAGTATTTTATTTTTAATTATTTATTTACTCTCTGCATTGTTTTAATTCTCCATGCATATAGGAAATTCACCATGACATGACACCATAGGGCTTTTGAAGCCTCTGAATTTGGGAACATTCCCTAAATTTTCCAAAGTTAGAGGCCATCCCTATGAGAAGTTATTGATTTTTCAAATTCATGTTGCTGCTTTGAGTATTTTAATTCCAATAATTAGCATGTTGTGAAATAAATTCTAGGAAAATTTGGTGATGATTATTATGACCAGAGGAACCTAGGAAAAATAGGTTTTGAATTAATCCACTTGGAATAACCCTAATTGGCTTAAACACCCAAAATAGGTCCTTAATTAATTAGAGCTAATCATACATCAAATTGACTTGAAATGAATTCTCCACTAACCTTTAGGATTAGAGGAACCCACCATAAAAATTTGAAGTCAATTGGACTTTGTTAGCCATACTAAATAGGTCAATTAAGCCATTTAGCCATTTTAAACCTTAAAAATTCATAACTTTCAAAATACTTTTCAAAAATTCACTAAATAAGTTTTGGAGCCTCTCTGATATCAGGAGAATTTAAGAAAAATAAAATTGCAATTTTCTAAAAAAGTTGATTTTTTGCTTTATTTTAATATTTTTAATAATTAAAAAATAATAAAAATCACAAAAATAATAAAATTCACTAAAATGTTGTATTTTGAATTTTAATTACTTAGGAACAAACCCCATATTTTTCTTAGGTCCCTATGATGAGATATTAAATTTTAAAGCTCTAGGGTAATTTTAAAATTAAAAAAATGTATTTTCTAGCATTTCCATTAAAATAATTCTAATAAATCAAAGAAAAATAAAAAATTAAAAAAATTGATTCTCTGATTTCCTTGATATCGGAGAGATTTTTGAAAAATATAAAATTCATTTTTCAACCTTTATTTTATTTTTAAATTAATTAATACTCCAAAACTCAAAATGATTATAATAAAAAGAATATAATTCAAAAAATCACCAAAATTGGTCCAAGTGATCCTCTGGTCATTAGGAATGTCCCATAATTTTATTAAGGATAGAAAATTTCCCTTGGTCATATTATTAAATTTTCCTTTGAAATCCCTATTTTCCACCAAAAATAATTACATAAATAAATTAAATACAGAAAAATCACATTTTCTCCTCTAATGCCTTTATTGACATATGAGTGAAGTCACATAATAATTTCAAGTTCATTTAAGCTCAATTTAGTGAGTTATGAAATTATTAAGCTCAAGGGCAAAATGGTAATTAAAATTTTAACCCTTAATTAAAACTTTAGGCTTAATAAAATTAAAAAGTAAAATATTTGATCTTAATCTGATTTGGATGATTGAAATTTGAATAATAAGGGTAGAAACCTATTAAACAATTTAAAAATAATTAAAATAAACCTTAATTAAATAATCGATTAAATTTGGAAGAATAACAAAATTGTAATTATTAAAATAAGGATATTATTAGGAAGAGATTTGTTCTTTAATTTAAGAATCCCTAAATTAATCATCTCAATAATATTTAATTCCTAATTAAAATGATAATTCAAATTTGAGATTTAAAATGCTAAAAGACTTAATCATTAAATTAAATTAAAGTTAAATTATTTAAATTAAACCCTTTTAAAATTTCAATTAAATTAATACTTTAACAATTACAATTAAATCATCTTTAAAACATAAAAGATAAAATATTAAATTAAAATTAAAAATAAAATTAAATTAAAATTTAAATTAAATTAAATTAAATAAAATTAAATTAAAACATATTAAATTAAATCAAATCAAATCAAATTAAATCAAATTAAATTAAATTAAATTAAATTAAATTAAATTAAATTAAATCAAATTAAATTAAATTAAATCAAATTAAATTAAATTAAATTAAATCATATCAAATCAAATTAAATTAAATTAAATTAAATAATGGAATCAAGTTAAAATTAAAATTAGATTAAGTTAAATTAAAATTAAAACTAAACCAAATTAAATTAAATTAAAAGTTAAATTAAATTGAATTAAAAATAACATCACCTAAGACATAAAGAAATTCAAAAATAAAACAACTCGAACACTATTCCAAATTTAAACCTACTAACTAAAGTTAAATCATAAACCATTTGAACATCAATTTGCCCTCGAAAGTTTTTTTGTTGTCATAACTCCTAAACAGAACGTTAAATGAAATGTTACTTCCCTCATAGGATATTCAAATATCCTAGTTCACTGAGTAAGATAACAACAAAATTTGAATTCTCGGACGATTAATTCATTTGTATGATTAAATTCATTTGGACTTTAAAACAATTCTAGCAATATTGAAAAGATGTTTGAGATTCTTCTTAAACACTTCCTTAATATGATAGGATGTTTATAAGAACAATTGAACTTAATTGTTCTTTGATGAAGAAAATCGTCCTCAAACCAAAACACAAGAACCTAGACGTCATAGGAGATGACTAGCTATAGGATTAGGAACTTGGTAGAAAACCATAACCCTTCCCTTAGTTTTACCTAGGAACTTGTTATAAATGCTTAAATATTCTAAATTGTGTTTAAGTGCAGCTTGGGATGATGGGAAGACCCTCCAGGTACGCTTTTATTTTGTTGCAATTTACTTTATTGCAATTTATTTAATCGCATCGCACTTACTTTTCTTGCATGATAAACAACTGTTGCATGAAAACCCACACTTTTAGGATAGTCCCTAAAACTAAAACCAAAACTAAATTAAAAGTCATTACAAGATAAAATTCACCACCACAACATCTCAAAATATAAAACAACTCAAAATTTAATCACAAACGTAATACAAAACTCACAAGACAACTAAATTAAAACGACTTGTTGGATGATCGGGAATACCTCGGATGATGTAACCTACGTGTTGCTAACGGGATTTCCCACGTGTCTAAATGAAAGTGTGGAACTCATTTAGTTGAGTTTAGCAAATTCATCCGGACTAAGTGAATCCGATAAAAATAACGATGCCGAAGGATGGAACCGTGGGATCTTAACCGTGTTGTTATAATCAACTTTAAGATTTGTTTAATTATAATATTAAAAAAAAAACACCTGGGTTTTAAGATTTTCTCTAAACCGAAACACTTTTCTCATCTCCTGATTTATGATTTCTAAAACTAAACCTCTGCAACAACAAGGAGCTCGGAGCATGGTGGGCAGCACGGCCATCGTCATCAGTAAAACCTGAGTCTACTTCAACAAAACTTTCTTTGAATTAAATAACTAAGCCATAGGACTTCGAGGTAGTTTGCCTAGTGCAACATAAATCCTCAAGCTTTTGTTAGGCATTTGCACTGCAAATTAAGCCCTAACCGGTCTTAGGATTTCCGAGGTAGTTGTCTGATATGACATAAACCCTCGCATCTTCAAGGCTATTTGTATGGTCATGTCATACGAATATAAGTCTTAATAAATTAAAATTGGCAAGATTGAAATATCAGATAATATTAGGATTTTCTTAAATCTGAGCCAAACAATAGGATAGTTTGGGAAGTTGTCAAGATTCTTCTTGGATCTTCAGCTTCTCCTACTTCTCTTCCTTTGAATTCCCAAAACGAAATGTTCACAAATTTGATCCATTCCCTATTGAAATTCCAAAATTCAATCCCTTGAAAACTTAAACTTTGAAATTCTTGATAGCAGAACTACTGATTATTATCGAGAGTTTTCTTTGGTGATTCCTGTCACTTAAGATGTAATTAAATATAGGGGCTTGCCCTTATAGGGAATTTTAAGAACCCAGGTAATATAAACCCTGCTTAATTCATTTATATTAAGCAGGGGAACTTGTCGGCTTATAAAATAGGTTTGCGTGACCAAACGAATGTCACAAATCTTTTAGTTTATTTAATCGAGCCCCACCATCAAGCGAGTGTGTCTATCCTTAGGGATAGATACACGGTTTGTGGTGCGGTGCTCGTTTATATAAACTATTCGGGATGTGAGATCAGTTTGATTTCATATCTTAAAATTTTCAAACTTAAAATTATTTTCAAAATCAAATGCTACTTTCTAAATTATATATATATATTTAAATCAAATTTAAAATATAAAATTCGCTGACAATTTCTGTTAGGCGATCCCCTTTTCAAAAATACAACACTCAACCTAAAAATATGCCGACAATTTCTGGCGACTCCGCTGGGGACAATTCCTCTCTCCATTTTAATCGATAATCTCGCTTTCAAAAATCGGTAGTGTATCCATGTCCCTCGTGGATCAAACTACCCTTCTTTCCGTTGGAATACTATGTTCATTTCTAACTTGAACAAGTATAGCCAACATTCTCTCGGATTTAGGAGCCACTGTTTAGACACCCCTAAACAGAGAGATTCCGAGATCCTTTTACCTCATTTCTGAGGTGGGGTGGACCCCCAATAGGTTTTAGTTTAGGAGCGGTCTTGCGGGTCGAGAAGTTTCTACAAGACTTTCTCTTCCTTTTCCAGTTCCCAATCAATTCCTTTTACCCTTCCTACAACTCTCCTTCTTTTAATAATTCTCCCTCCTAACGAACAAATCTTTTCGAAAAAACAATTATCTTCTAATACCACAAATACACTAAGATAAACAAAAATGTGTTCGGACTCTTTTTTTTCGTCATAAGTTTTACGACAAGAAGAAGCACGATTCGAAGACTAACACTTGGAATCTGCCCTACGAAATGGAAGCCCCAAACCGATCTTCTCCTTCGTCACCGTACTCGACTCCGGCCGTATTCAAGGACGAACTGCCTGACAATGGAATTATTCGATTCGGACAAGGATTCGGGGACACCGACATCAAAATCCCCGACGTCACTCTCTTTTCACTCACAAGCAAAGTACCGGAAACTGAGAAACCGTTGATTGAGTTTAACCTCAAGTCAACTCATGAATTCCCTCCTCTGCAAAAGATTCCAACTGAGAGGAATACTGTTGTTCGCAGAAGGACTGTTGTTGCTACCCCCACTGGTCTAGTTGTCTCCGTACCTACCCCGGCTTCTGCCAGACTAAAGGGGAAGGAAATTCAGAACTGTTATGAACTTGTTGCCGTGGAGTGTACAGATCTTCCTGTAAAACCTTCTATTTTTGAAATCGGGTCCAGCTCGAGGATTCCATCATTGACACGGACTCAGAGAAGGAACAAAAGTAGAAGGATTGCTAGAGAAGCCGTAGCCGCTGAAGTTGCTTTTCTAGAAGAAATCCCAGAACTGCCCGAGTATACACCGCTGCCTGAATACATACCACTTTT
>JAKZJZ010003156.1:0-10624 GCA_022702705.1 Papilionanthe hookeriana x Papilionanthe teres | reverse complement strand
CGATTCGAAGATTCTTGTTTAATTGGTGTTTCTGAGTTGATGTACTTCTTGAAGGAAAATCTTCTTCCTATTCTTCCTGCTCCCTCTCTGCTTCTTCTGCTTCTTCTTCTTCCTCTTCTTCTTCCTTTCTTAGTCATTTCATGAAACATATGTGCTCATATGGCTATACTGAATAACAGAGGAAATGAGCTTAAATATAATATATACAATATATGTTTACTGATTCTTGTTGAAGCTGGAAGTTTTCCTGTGAAGGAGAGGTGAGAGTTAGTTAATTTCCTGCATCGTTTATGAAGTGTATTTGGCTCTGGAATGAAGCTTGGCCCTTAAAATTATGAAGCATGATTTTTATGGATACTTGACTTGATACAGAAGTTTCATCTCTTTAATTTCTTGAAATTACATGAGTCGCCACTTTTGTGAAATTAATTTTAATGAAGTTTGTGAAGTGAGTTTGCTAAGTGCTTTTTGTTTAAGAAGTTTGCTCACTTAAAAGATCAATTAAAATAATCTTGAGAAAACATCAATTTTCTCTTTGAATGGTGTAAGAATCAAAGTTTATGTGCCACCTTGGAATTACAATAGCTTCTTGATATTTTGAAATATATGTATGTTTATCTCGAATTACTCATTCAATTTGATGTTGAATGAAATACAAGGAAAAGAAATTGGTAAACTCTTGACATTCGAATTACATGGCCTTGATTTGAAATTGCTTCACGTTTACAAATGAGGGATCATATATTGAAGAATTAAGAATATATGAAGGTTGAGTGGTATGCATGTAAATATACCCTTTGTTTCTTTTATTTGGCTGTATGCAGGACTTAAGCAATATGTTATATATATAGTTATTGTGGGTGATCCTTATTCTTGAAGTCCTCTTCACTATTCATTCAAAAGATTTTTCTAAAAACGATTTTTGGTTTAAAATTAATAAACATCTGATTATGGCATTTTCTTATTCTTCTACGTACCTGAACTGTTGCTTGTACTTTGAGAGAATGTTTATGAATTATAATCTGGAGTTGGTGTTGGATTTTTTTTTTTACTGAATTAGAAGGCTTGGGAGATCTCCTTTACCTTGGTTTTACTAAGGCCAAATTTGGGATTGTATGTATGGAAAAGTCGAAGTTAATTTATTTAAATTATAAAATTTGAATCTCTTACTCTAGCATGTTCAAATGAGCTTTTCGGGTTCCATGATATTGGGACATTTCCTGCGTTTCGATTTAGTGAGTCTGAACTTTGGAATTTTTGGACCTTTCTTTGCAATTACCCGCTGAAGCATGATTTTAAAAAGAAAGGAGTTGTCATTGTGGTATTTTCTGAAACCGGGATTTGGAAATGTTGAATGATCTTTTGCTTTGGTTCACTAAAGCTGAATTTCAGAATTTTGATAATTTCTTCTAATTTGGTTGCTGAAATCAAATTTTGGAACATGATGTTTAAGAAGATTGCCTTACATTGCTTGAACAACTATTTATGAGCAAATTTATTGGCTTTTTTGATTTGCTGAAATTAAATTCGATGGTTTATTTTGCTTTCAATTATTGGACTCATTTGTTAGTTTGTTGGATCTTCCCTGCACTTGCTGAAGTAGAAGTTTTTTTTTTTTTTTGGAGAATATATATATGTTTCCTTACCTTGGCTTGGATGAGCAAAATTCTGGAATTGAATAATTAAGCACAGTTTAATTGATTCAAATTTGTTTTATTGGATTTGGAAATGCCATTTAGCTTGACTTCACTTGTGAAAGTTGGAATTTCTTTGGATTATATTACATATGGAATATCAAAGTGGGCAATAAGTTGGACATGCGGGGTACAGGCAATGATGCACAAATTAATAATCGTGCTTTTATAGCCGAGACAAATAATAAAAAATCAATACTCAGAAATAGATGCCCATTTTACCTTGAGTTAGATAGTTCTAATCCCTACCTTTAAGAAATTCGTGAACCGATAATGTATACTACGATATCGTACATTATACCGATACAGAATGTATACTTCAACAACAGATACTACACCGCACTTGCACGACAATAAACACTGCACCTGCACGACAACAGATACTACATCAACACATATCACCTCACACATATATCACAACAAACACATTACATCGAACACCATACAACACATTAAATATCACACACAAAAAAAAAAAACCATACATGGCACATCTGCACAACATATTTAGCACATCAAATCAAATATCACACACACATCCTCATATCAAATATCACATACACACATCACATACCAAATATCACACATATACATCACATATTAAATATCATATAATACACTACACATCACACATCACACATCACACATCACACATCACACACCAGATACTACATTTCAGATTTTACACATAAGAATTCGTATACTACAATCGCGAGATGCTACACTTTAAATTCGAATACTACAAACCTGGTTCACTCACTAATTAAGTGAGTAGGGATTAGTGATTGCCTACTCTAGGGTGATTTGCGGTGACTTTATCCGAGATTGATACGTACTTCAAGATCTTCGGTCGCTCGTGGATCGAGATAGAAAAAGAAAGTCTACGTGACCGAGCCTATCCTCAACATAAACTCTTATTCCTCCACTTTGATATTTTATATGTTTATGGCTAAACTTGATTGTATAGTTGCTTCGTAGTTATTAGCTAGCTTCCGAGGCATCGACGGAGTTGGTCGAATACATTTTTTATCAGTATGCTTCATTTACTTTCTTTATTACATGCATTTCTTTACTTTTGTATATACATTTACTCGTATTCATGCTTTTCTTTTATGCTTGCCTCTGTGGATAGGCCATCTAGGGCATGGCTAGTTTCTTTTTATTACACATGGTTATTTTGATTATTGCTTCTCTTGCATACCCGCACATACCTTTAGGATAGGTCGTTCGAGGCATGGTCTTCTCTTTCTCTCCTATCTTTATCCTTTCTCAAGATTTGCATGTATAGTAGGATCGAATGAAGGATCTTCGATCTGACTTTCGTAGATTTAAATAACATCTATGAGACGTCGAGGTTGTTATTCGATACGACATAAACCCTCACACTATCTTTTAGAGACTTAGTACGTATCGTACATCGTACGATATAAGTTCTAAATCGTTTGAGATTCCGAGGCTGTCGTTCGGCACGACATAAATCCTCTCATATTTTCTGGGTCATTTTACATACGATCATGTAGATATAAATCTCAAATCATCTAAATAATTTACATGATTAAAATATTAAAGATAATTTCACTTTCAAAGATATAAAGCCCAACCATAGGATAGTTTGAGATGTCACTGAAGCTCTTTCAGTATCTTCGACATCTCCTACTTTTCATACCTTTGGATTCCGAAAATAACTATTCCACATTGAACCATTCCCTTCGATTTTCCTACAACCAATCGTGAAAACCTAAACGTCGAAATTTTCAAGACGAAGCCTATGATCCTTATCGAGAGTTTTCTAGGTGACTTCTGCTGTTTAAGATGTAATTAACTATGGCTCGACTTATATGCGAATTGTAACCCGCATTAATCTAAACCCCGCCTAATCATGCGCATTAGACAGTGAAATTTGTCTCTGCTATAAAATACGCAGACTAAAATAGAGTCAAACTTTTAAGCTTTAGATAGTTAAGCCTACTAACAAGTGTGACGCTTCATTTTTCTAGATGATGTGTCACTTCAGAAGATCGTGCTCAACTATTTAAACTATTCGATATGAGATCTATCCTGCCTCGTTATTTTCAAAAATAAGACAATATATCACCATTTTCAAAACAAAAATAAAATACTTTACATATTACATTAAATTTAAATTTTAAAATTTTATTTTCAAAATAAATAAGGAAAATTTAGCCGACACTTTATAAATCCTATCATTATCATATGATTCATTCCTTAATTCTTCTAATTTATTTAATTACAACAATCTCTTCTCACCAGCTTCTTTCATATTATAATTAAATTCTTTAATCGCCCAATACGTTCTATGCTCTAATTCAACTCGTGATAACATGTTTTTTCATATATAAGCTCCGTAAGGAGTCATTCCAATCGAGTTTTATAAGCAAACTTGTATGCCTATAACGCAGTTGTCTAGTCTTATGTACACTCACCCAATCTGTTAGAGTTTACGTACTTTTCTAAAATACGCTTAATCTCTCGATTAGAAACTTCTACTTAATCCACTAGCTGTACGATGATTAGCACGATATCTATGAATAATATTATATTTTTATACTAGTTTGTGAATATATTTGTTTCTAAAATGAGTTCCTTCGTCAACTGATAATCACTCTCGCATTCCAAATCTAGTAGAAAATATTTTTCATTAAAAATTTTCAAACACTATTAAGCATCACACCTAGTGTAAAGCTACGTGCTTCAATCCATTCTGGAAACATAATCAACAAATATTACTAATATATAATGAGTTTCCAAATGAAGTGAATAAAAGCGTCCCAATAAATCTAATCCCCAAACATCAAAAATTTCAACTTCTAATATAAAATTCGCAGGCATTTCATTTTTCCTCGATATATTTCCTACTCTTCGCATTTATCGCGAGTTTTTATATATCCGTATACATCTCTAAACAGAGTAAGCGAGTAGAATCCAGATTGTGAGACTTTTATACGCTAGCTTTATCAGTCCACAAAGTATCCTCCAAAATCGAATCATGACATTTTTGAATAATTGGTTCGGCTTTCTTCATAAGCGCACGCATCTTCTAATAATTAAATCCTTACATTACTTTATATAAGTATGGTTCATCCCAAAAGTATGTTTTAGATATCTCGAATGAATTTTTTCCGTTGTCGCAGAAGTTAACATAGTAGTAAAATGTCACTTACAATATAATTTACTATATCAAAGATAAAAAAATATTTTCCACTCATATTATAAAGTTGTTCATCGCGAAAACCGACTATAATTTCATTATCGCATCGTATAATTCATGATATTTTAATCGTGATAAATGATCAAAGAATTGATTATCGGCCCATTTTTGTTAACGATCTCAAAATCAAATTTTGCATTAATAACATCCATCTAATTAATCTTGGTTTGAATCATTCTTTTCGCATTAAATACTTTATAACGGAGCGATCAATATGCACAATACATTTAGTTCCTATTAGATAATGCCGAAATTTATTAAAAGCATATACAACCGCTAATAATTCTCTTTCAAGAATCGTATAATTTATTTCGACGATCATTTAAAGTTTTACTAAAGATAAGATATAACTTCTAAAATCTTATCATATCTTTCGCCGCATCAAGCCCCCGTAAGATAATCACTAAAGCATCACACATAAACTCAAACGGTTTCTCCCAATAGGTGAAACTATTATAGTGTTGTAATTAATTTATCTTTTAATAATTCAAAAGCATTCAGTACATTCAACAGGGAATTCAAATTTCTTTGTCCTTTTTAAGTTAACGCAGTATGAGTTTAGTAATTTTTAAAAATCTTTTATATAACGTCCGTAGGATCCAAGAGGTGTCTAAGAAACTTCTTACCCCTTTCACCGTAACTGAGGTAATTTGAGTTATAACTTGAATTTGTGTAGTCTACTTTCACGCCCTTTTCCGAAATTTTACGTCCTAATACAATGCCGCCGCAACCATAAAATGACATTTCTCCTAATTGCTAACTAAATTAGTTTTCTCACATACTTCAAGATTTTTTCAAGACGATTTAAGTACGTGTCAAATTACGTTCCAAATACAGAGAATTATCCATAAATACTTCTATTCCATTATCAATTAATTTACTAACCATGTACATCATACATCTCCTGAATGCTTAGCGCAGTGCATTACATAATCCAAAAGGCATCATTCAAAAACGAATGTTCCATAAGGACTATAGAATGTGGCTTCTTCGATCCCCGCAGCACTCAGATTTGAGCGATAACCGCACGTATCCATCTAAGAAACAAAAATACTTATGTCCGGCTAATCTATCTAACATCCTGTCTCGTAAATGGCAAGCGAAGTGATATTTCCCGTAGCCGCGTTTAATTTTTTATAATCAATACATATTCGCCATCGCAACTCGTTTTATAAGTGATAGCATCATTATTTTCATTAGCTTTTACTACTACTCCTCCTTTTCAGTATTACAGATGAATCGGGCTTACCCAAGCACTCATCAGAATACGATATATAATACTATTATCTAACCATTTTAAAATTTCTTTCGACTACTTCTTTCATTATCTGGGCTTAATCTCCTTTCGTATCTACTTTTGTACGCATGTTTATTATCTAAAATAATTCTTCGTATACGTATCACGTACTAATTCCTTTAATATCCGCTAAAGTCCAATCCAAAATTTTCTTATATTTTTTGGGCGTATCTAAAAGCTGTTTTCGATATTCATTTAATTCGGGTATGTAAATAATAACTTGTGAGCTGAAGACATATCAAGTAAGATATTTCAAATGACAGTAAACTTTTAACTCAAGTTCATGATGCTTAATAATCACTTAACTATATTTTTCAAATTGCTTTCGTATTATCTAAAAATTCAAATTTCTCTCAAATATAATCTAGCTTCTTCATTTATATCGCGCTTTTTCAATTAATTCGCATTTTCTTTTTCTAATTTTTCTTCATAATATTCCTTAAAACGTTCATTTCAGTAAATGATCGAGTACTTCCATTCGAAAACACTCATCATCTTTTTCTAAAGTGCAGATATTTTATCGATTGAAGAATATTAAAAGCTTACTTTTCGGCCATTTACTCTCATCGTTAATTCTCCTTCGAACATCAATCATAGCCTTCCTAGCTGCTAAAATAATTGCCTTCCTAAAACGATAAGAATTTTTTTATCTTCTTCCATATCTAAAACAATAAAATCTACAAGTGGAGTATAAATTTATCCACTTTTACTAAAACATCTTCAATAACTCTTAGATACGTAATGTAACGATCGCCCAATCAAGCGGTTATCAAGTAGAAATTTCTCCCAATCCCAATCTAGTAAAAATTGTTAGAGGCATTAGATTGATGTTGCTCCTAAGTCACACAAAAGCTTTTCCATAGAACTTTTTCTCCAATAAATGCTAAGTGTATAGCAGTAAACTACCATGATCTTTTAATTTTTCGGAAGCTTTTTCTCGCATAATAAGACTACACTCTTCACTAAGTTGCGACCGTTTTATTATCTGTGAATTTTTTTATTTATTTAGAATATCTTTCATGAATTTTACATATTGTTCAAGCATCCATTCTAAAGTTTCTACGAGCTGAATATTTATCGTTAATTTCTTCTGAATTTCAAGAAATTTAGCTGAGACCGTTTATCTTTGTTATGTTGATTTAGTTGCTTGAGTGAAATTGCGAGTGAGGTTTTTCAATAAAATTTTCGTTGGTATTAAAGGATTTTCTAAGTTCGGATTCGTTGATTATTTTCCTTTTCGATTTCTACTTCCTCTTCTCGACTTGAGCTTCTTTCGAATTCGATAGTTCTAATTCTTTTCCACTTCATAATTATATCGCTTTAATTTGTTCATTTCCTCTGCTCGGATTTATTTCCACATTACTTGTGAAATGTCTTGGTATTCTATTATTAAGCGTCATGCCAGAATGAGCATTGCCTAAGTTTCGAGTTTCAATATTTTTAATAATGCCGTTCGATTTTGTAATCGGCTTCTCGTATTTCGTAATCGATTTCTTTCGATTGTGTAATCGATTTCCTCGATTTCGTAAACGTCGACTCCATATTTAATATTAATTCTTCTATAGCATAATTTCTTATCTTTAAATCGAGGTTATTATTATTAAATCCAAAGCGATAATCTGTGCTTATAATTGGAATTTCCTCGCTGTATGATTTCCTAACGATCGTGTTATGTCGTTCATCCATTGGCCGATTAATCGTATTATTATTCCAATTAAAATTAGGATGATTTTTCTATCCATGATTATAATAATTCGTATAAAGGATTATCTGGTTCGTTATTAATAAGATTTATAGTTTCATAATAAGCATCGAGATTCTATAAGTTGTCCGTATGAGTTTTCTATATATATATATTGAGAGTAATTAATTCCAAAATGATCCAATTTTTAGATATAGCAATATATCCGCAAAGTTTACGATAGATATCGCATCATTTTCTACGAATACCGACTATCTTTTTCGGATTCATTCTACATCGAAGAGGCCATCGAAAATTATCGGTAGAATCATTTCTTCGATTAGCGCATAAAGCTTCATCAAACGGTTGCCGACATTAACGATCCTCCAAATGAAGAAAGATCTGATGATCGATCTAAGAGATCCTACTAATACATTATGAAAGTCAATAATTAACCAATCCTGGAACGCATGACACGTGCATTTCAAATAAGCTTCTTTAAATCTCTCCCAAGCTTCATATATCGATTCTCCGACTACAAGAAATTATATCATTTCTAAGCTCACAGCTTTTAGATACGGAAAATATTTGGATAGAATTTTTGCGATAATTCTCCCTGCAAGCTTTTAATAGTATCCAAAGTGCTAACGAGCTTTAACCACATTTTAGTCTTATCCCTTAAAGAAAAAGAAAATGTCTATGTTTAATAAAGACGTTGGATACTCCTTCATATTCGAAAGTAAAGACATAGCTTCTAAAAACTAAGCAAGATGTAAATTAGGATCTTCCAAGAGCGAACCACTAAATCGATCGTTTACACTATCTCGATAATCGTGCGTTTAAGCTTCAAATGAAATGAAGAATACATCAGTGGTTTCAATAGTGAAACGAATTTCATCTAATCGTAGGCTGGATGATAATCTCTTAATTGCCTTCTCGTTGATTGATATTTTCATTTTCATGAATTTTCGCCATTCGTGTTAAATTTATAATTTCTCATTTTTGTTTTTTAATTTTTTTAATCGTACGCTCTAATTTCGAATCGTAGCGTATTAAATTTTCATTTCCAAATTTACGCATACAATTTTGTAAAATAAATTTTAAAATACGTACATTTCTAAGAATAATTTCTTTACTTCCCCAAGAATCTGCCGCTAAAAATCAATCTACTTTTTTCGCGTTTTTATAAATTACGTTAATAAAGCAACTACACCAAAAACTCGATCTCGCTTTAATATATATATTTTCGATTTTATGACGGAATGTATAATGTGGATTTTACGCAAAGTATACATATCGTATCAAGTAATGCTGGCTCTAATGAGTCCTCGTTATCGATCCCATATTTAAGTTTTAAAAGATTTGTAATGCACTAAATTTAAAAGTATTTACTTACTAATATAGATATACTGGAATTTAGAATACTTAACTAAAGTCAACTAAAGCGAAACTAACGCTTTAAATGAAGCTGATTTAAAGATTTCGTGAAAGAAAGATTATTCTCTTTGCTTTTAGAAATTACAATGAACGATGAATTCAACTGTAACTTTTATCAGACGAGCGTGACAAACACGAAAGCATTCCTATTCTTTACCCTTTTCGTCTGCATGCAAAAGTTAACATCGACTCAGCCTCATGCTTTGACATCGACTCACGCACAGTCGGAGAATACTCGTCGTCACTTCGAAGCTCACACGTTCCCGTCACTCCGAGGCTAACATCTACACTTCACTCTCAAACACAAAGACTAAATCGAATATTTTAGTCCGTCACACTAAAACGTCCAATTCTACGTCCGATAAATAATATTTTCCTATTTATTCGCATCCTCCTTCCAAGCGTTGACTTCGAATATCGGATTTAATCTTTACTATAAATACGATTCAACATATTTTAACAATTCAATCTACGTATTGAATGTAAATTAAGCTTTTAGTAAAAGCATTATCACAATTTATTTTAATATATTAAATGACTTCTATTTAATTTCATCAATTCACATAATTTCATAAACATCGAGAAAGACTAAGCAAAACTACTCCGAATGTAATGTGAATTAAATAAAGCATGAATTTCATTTAACGTTAACAACAATAAACAAAGATACTTATCTCGATTTCCTCCCCGAAGACAATTCTCAAGTCTCTTCGACTTTTCCTTCTACATACAACACACTTCTAAACTCACTAATTACACTTACTAAAACTAAAACTAAACACCGCGACACCAAGACTCTCCAAAATGATACACAAAAGACACAATAGACACACCACATACTAAAATTCGTCCTCTATTTATGAGAGTAGACAGTGTCCAAGGGTAGACTTAAGCACCTCTTCAAAAGTCGGCCTGTGCTCAACGTATTCTAAACATTTCGAATCGGTCCTCACTGCTTCGATGAAACGACCTCAAGCGTCTTGGCGGGTTTCTAGAAGGTCTCCAAAATCACGCGCGGATCTCCGCCGTCGACGGGCTCGAGCTCTCCGTCTGGCGATGGTAGTCGCAACTTCTTCGAGATCCTCTCATGATCTCGCCGGTCGGCGGCTCGATCTCGCCGTCACGACTTAGCTCATTTTGCATTGAATCTCCTCCTTTTTTATCCAATTTGCTCCATTTCATATTTTTTTGCTTTCATCACTTATAAATCTTCATTCCCGCAATAAAAATGTTAAAATATCTTTCTTTTAAAGCAGCAATTTCATAAAAAACGTGTATTTAATTTC
>JAKZJZ010003155.1:0-10629 GCA_022702705.1 Papilionanthe hookeriana x Papilionanthe teres | reverse complement strand
AAAGCAATTTATATTTTTTAAAAGCAATTTTTTAAAAGCAATTTATTAAAAGCAATTTATATTTTTTAAAAGCAATTTATATATATATATATATAAATTCAAAATTAATTTGCTAACAATTTTTAATAAAAGCAAGTAAGCGGTAAGCAGTAAAGTAAAGTAAGCAGTAATTAAAATTTAATGCAAGTATAAAAATGACTTTCTCCTTTTTCAACTAATCCAAGAATTATAGATTAATTATCTTTTGTAGGGAATTAAGATCATGGTATTGTGCCAAATAGAAGCATTCATATTCTTTACCCTTTGGTCTATGTGCAGAAGAACATCGACTAATCTATAGATAGGCTCGGGATATTTTATTAGTCGAATGGGTTAATTTAGGCTCACACTACTAGATGTCCAAGGGTGGCTATGGTCGGCCCTACCAGTGACCTGTTACCTTTCTATAAACCAAATTATTAGAATTTAGTCTATCACTCTAAAAACTAATAAATTTTACGCCTAATAAATATTACCTTCCTATTTATTTGCACTTCACCTTAAATAATCCGCGTATAGCCTGCGATTACCTAAGGATTCATGTGATATCTACTAATTAAGAATTTATCTCCGGATAGGTCTCAAAATTTTTCAACAGGTTTTAACAAATTAAATGACCAATTTAAAAAGTAGACTAATATCAGTTATTAATATCATCACAATGTTTTAAAATATTTTATATTGAATTCTCTTACAAAATTTAATTAATTTATAATCTTTTGATAGTTGAAAGGAGAAAGATAACTAACTACTCAGAACACATTGAAAAAACACAACACAACATATTTATAAAACTTTGAACTAAAGTACAAATACTTATCTGAAATGTTCCTTCAAGTGATCCACTGACTTCTACTGACTCCAAAGCATTGATGAAAGACTCCAATAGTAATAACACACAATAAACACTCAAAATAAACTCACTAAATACAAAACCAAGTGGCACCCTTAGTATGGAAGAGACTAAATAAAACTAGAGATGAGAGAGAAGATGCTAAAATGGGTAATTGTACTAAGAGGGGGGGTTTGGTGCGATTTTCTCTGTAGAATGGGCTCTTATTTATAGAGCTCTGAATTTGACCAGGGGTTGCTTAAGGCACCTCTTCAAAATTCATCCAAATTCAATGTATCTTCTAGAAGGTAACTGTCACACCTAGGCGCCGGGATCTGGCTCCTAGGCACCGGACTCCGTGACCAGGTCTTTCGCATCTCTTCACTTTGGGTCGCACCTCTTCGCGATCAAGATCGTTTCCTTGTGTCCAAATACATTGTTTCACATGTCCTATATATTAGGAGTAACATCCAGTCTTCTAGAAGCTCCATTAACCATTTAACACAGTCAAAATAACTGCCCAAAGTCATCAAACATACTTGACAACATCTATATCGAACTGGTGCTTAGGCGCCGGATTCTGGCGCCAGGCCAATAATTCCAAAATTTTGCTCCATAAGCTTAATTGTTACTCCTATTTCCTTCTTTTACTTTCTTGGACTCTTTTTAAATCATCTACATCCAAAAACATAAAAATACATTTCATTAATGCATAATATCCTTAAGAATTGAATCATAAATAAGGCAAAAAAATGGGTATTTTTTAGGTAGATCTGTGGGTCAACACCCTTAAAGAAATTCTGGATAGAAAGGGTGAAATCTCTACTAATTCTAGACCAAGTGTCCTTATAAAAGGTGGAGAAGAAGCCATTTGGGCCAAAAGATTTCTGCCCATTAATGGAATACAAAGCACTTTTGATTTCAACTTCCAAAGGTACTTAGGTCAAATCCAATCTTTGTACATAAGCTTGGTAGTCAGAGAAGAGGGATGTCACAATAGGAGTTCTAGTGGACTGTTGGCTGGTAAAAAGGGTCTAAAAATTGTCCACAGCATCTGTAACATTGCCTGCTGCAGAGGTAGTTTCTGTCCAGCAGAGTTTGTTATAGCTCGGATCATGTTGCATTTTCTCTTGAAGTTGATACATGCATGGTAGAAGCTAGAATATCTGTCCCCCTCTATGAATCTAGTAAATGCAGTTTTTTGTTTGAGAAATGAATCATGGAAATTGATCTGTAATAACAGGTTCTCATTAGCTTTGTAAAGTTCATATTCAAAATTTAATCTCAAGTAAAATCCGGCCTTCAGTTTGAACACTTCCTCTTCAGTAGCCTTTAAATTGTCATGAACATTTCTAAATTTCTCCCAATTCCAGCTTTTAAGGTGTGAAGCAACTTTCTTTTGGAGCTGCCATAAATTGACCCATGGATTGACATCAAGATCAGAAGTTTAGAATTTATCAATTTCAATAAGAAAATCTTGGTGGAGAGTCCACATATTTTGAATTCTGAATGAGCTACCTACAACACTAGGAAAGTTATTAATGGAACAAAGTAGAGGTCTATGATCTGAACCTGCCATAGAAAGGTGAGAAAAAGTTGTAAAAGGAAAGGTTTGGAGCCACATGGAATTGCCCAACATCCTGTAAAGTCTTTCCCAAAGAGTGCCTATCCTCTAAGTAAATTGAGGGCCCTAAAAACCCAAGTCAAACAGTGTTGCATTGCTGATAAAGTCAGATACTTTGGTCATAGAGGAGGTTAAAGGTAATTTCCCACCCATCTTTTTAGAGGGTGAGGTAATACAATTGAAATCTCCTCCCAGAATCTAAAAGGAATCAATAGAGGAGCCAATCTACGATAGATCCTGCCTGAGAAGTTATTGTTGGGTAGCATTACAACTTGCACAAATAAAGGTAGCATAACCTTGCTGTGCTCCAATAGAAAATTGATTATGAAGGAATTAAGAATGAACCTAAATTATTGAACACTGCAATTTAGTTCTAGCAAAGAACCAAATTTTATTACTGAGTTTTGCAAAGTGAGTAAATTTAGGAAATTTTTTGAGAATATTCTGAGGATATTTAGTAACCATGGGCTCTAATAGAGCAAGACACCAAATCTGATGAGGTCTAATAAGATAAACTAATTTTTAAGGGAGGATGAGTTGGAAACCCCCCTAATATTTCAACAAAGTAATTTAATCATTGAGAGAGGGTTCTTAGTATAGGGATCAGATTGATAATTGAAGTTAGGCCCATCAATGGAGTGATCATCCAACAAAAGTTGTAATTCATGTCTCCCTTTTTTCTTCTTGCTGCTCTTCTGATCTTGCCATTCTTCAGTC
Organism: Papilionanthe hookeriana x Papilionanthe teres; assembly: GCA_022702705.1. Lineage (NCBI taxonomy): Eukaryota > Viridiplantae > Streptophyta > Magnoliopsida > Asparagales > Orchidaceae > Papilionanthe > Papilionanthe hookeriana x Papilionanthe teres. The sequence continues at coordinate 7,417 of JAKZJZ010003155.1, read as the reverse complement.
AGTACATCAGCCATCTTATCGAGGGTGCTATCATCTACTTTATGAGGATCTACATCCAGAAAACATGGAGCATTCTCCTCTAAAGGAAACACCTCAATATTGCTCTTTTCTGTTTGAAGTCTGTTGTTGGCAGCTAAGTTATATGAACTTGCCTTTAGGGCAGAAGAGGGTTCAATGGTTGGGATAGCTTAAACATCCAGTTCCTGAATCTCAGTAGAGGTTGGGGAGCTAGAGACTAATGCTTACACACCAGAGATCTCTGCCTCCACAGGTAAGGGAGGTGTCACATCCTCAGGAGGAACAATAGTAACAACATTGACACTGGAAGGACCAGCAGACTTCTTTTTGGAGGAGGGATGTAGCCTATAGCACCTATCCATTGTATGGCTAAACATTCTACAATGAGTGCAGTAAAGAGGCTTTTGTTCCACAACATTGTCCTGCCAGAAAACATCTTCATCAGAACCAATCCAGATCCTTTCCAGATTAGGAAGGGTAATGTCGCTCTCAATTAATATTATGGCACCAGCAGGTTTGGCCATATTATAGGTAGGAGCATTTGTTTTAAGTGGACAAGTAAGAGAACGACATATATTGAATAAGGCATTAGGATGGTAGAATTGAATGGGAAGGTCTTGTAATTTGGTCCAAATTGGAATAATTGGAGGTTTCTTATTTTAGTCAAAGTTAGGAGTGCATTTTGTAAGTTTCATAGGAGTTTCGACAATCACTAGAGCTTGTTTAGCAAATATTCTAGCATAATCTTCCTCATTGGAGAGCCTTATCAGTAAACGCCTACCATCCATGATACCCAGTTTCCAGGATCCAGTAAAATTGAGTTCATCAAAGAATTTTCTTACATATTCCATCTTTGGATGACCAAATTGGAACTTACAAATTAAAGTCAACTTGACAGCATCATTAAGGGACTGCATTTCCTGGGCAGTAAAGATTATGGCATGCCTTCCATCCTTCATACCAATTAGTCTAATATAGGGGCATTCCCCTTTACCAACAGCTGCATCATGAAGGGCTTTGGGGAAAATCACATGGTCAAATTTGAGGAATAGTATGACCTTTGCTTAACACACCTGCATAAGTAGCCTTAGCCCATTAGGCATTAGTTTCCGCATCAATAGGGTAAGCATGCATGGACAGTACCCAAAAGAGAGCACCCAAGAACCAATGGAACAGTAGAAAGATTTAAAACAGAGGGCAGCTCGTGAAGAGACCCAAAGCAGCAACCTTCAAGAGAGCCATGCCCAACAGCCAAGACCACTTCCAAAGCTAAAAGAAATCAAATGAGCACCACTGTACAGGCCTCAGCCGATAATGGAACAGTACCTGTTTGAAAATAAAAAAAAACTCGGGAAAGAGTAAGTTAAAATAAAGCTCCACTACAGCTTCACCCGACAACTCACCTGACCTCCAACAGAGGTCCAACACCTCACCACCTTCTTCCACCACCACATGCTGCCGCCGTGCAACCATCAAGATGCAAACCCTAGTAGAACAACCAACCCAGCAGCCATTTATATATATATATATATATATAATAATAATAATAATAATAATAATAATAATAATAATAATAATAATAATAATAATATATGAGATGAGAGAGAAGCTCCGGAATTTATGGTGGGTTCTTGAATCTTCCCAATCCTTGCTGTGTTAAGGATTGATCCAATTTCCTGTTCTTTGATTCTTGTTCTTCCCGGGTGAATTCAATCCCTTTGAATTCCTTGGTTTTTGGCATTCTCTCTGTTTTGTTTTTCGGATTCTTGTTTTGTTACGGATGGTACGTTCAAAATTTTTCCGGGAAGGCTACCTTTGTGGATGTAGTGGGTACGAATTTGATTGATAATTCGATAAACTTTTCTTCGCTCAACTCTACCATGATGCAGTTCAAGGTAAAGGTGGATGTTCCTTCATCAAGCCAATTATCAAGAAAGGCGAGAAACCTGTCTTGATTTTTTCTGATGCTGAATTGGCTTCCTTGGCTAATGTGCATAAGTTTACACTTGTTGGGAAGTTTCAATATGGACATCCCAAAATGGAGAGAATTAGGAAAAGTTTTGAAGATCTGAAGCTTATTGGTAATTGGAAAGTTGGTCTTTTTGATGGTAGGTATATTATGATTAAACTCTCTAATGAGGAAGATTATGCTAACCTATTTTCCAAGAAGTTTCTTGTGATGGAGGGTATTTACATGAAAATCTTGAAATGGTCTCCTAATTTTGATTCTAATCAGGAAGCACCTATTATTCCTGTTTGGTTTAAAATTCCTAATCTCAAATTGCAGCTTCTTTAATCATCAAGTTCTTTATGCAATTGGTACTTGCTTTGGGTAAGCCACTTAAATTAGATCCGCTTCTACCTTTAATCCGTCTAGACCTTCCTTGGCAAGAATCCTTGTTGAAAGGGATATTACTCTTCAAGATGTTGATGAAATTTGGTTGGGATCACCACATAATGGATATTGGCAATCTATTATAATGGAACAAAGACCATTTTATTGCAATCATTGTAAAATGTTTGGTCATACTAAGGAAGGTTGTAATAGAGTTCATCCCAATCTTATGCCACCTAAATTTAAGACTGGGGCTGCAGCTGATGTACAAAGAGGAAAGAATCTAGCATCTGTCACTCTTATTCCTGATATAGTAAATGAAATTCCTACTGTGGTTAAAATAAATCCAAAAGTTTCTAAAGATTTCACTGTTGTTATGGAATCTACTGAAACATTGGTTAATGTATCTTCCTAGAATAACTGTGCAACCTTACATAGCCCTATTGATCCAGTTTCTGTTGTTGTTACTGATCCTATTACTTCTGTTGAAAATCCTCTTATTGATTGTACACCCAATTCTGATTCTCATTTAACTATTACAAATGCTAACATTGAGTTAGCCAAAGAACTCGGATTCAATTTGTTCTGGAATTATTGTTGAGGATACTCAACTTACTTGTGATAAGATTGCTGCTATTCCAGAAAAAGTTGGTAATTTAAATTCAGAAAGTTCTTTCAATGAAGTAGTGAAGGAGGATGATGCTGTTATTAGAACAAATTTATCTCTTTATCAGGCAAGGGAAGTTTCACCTACTATCATCAACTACCCAATATTCCAGAACTCTTCACAAGACATGAATACTAGTTCTTCAGATCTGTTGAATGCTGTTAGTACAGAATTGAAGGATGATTGGATGGTGCAAAAATCTAAGAAGAAGAAAGAATTAAAGCAGTTATCCTTGACTAATATTATCCCTTCTACTACAACTACTTTTTCTAGGCTTACTAGAGGAAGTAGATCTTCCCATGATTAACTTTTTATGCTGGAATGTAAGGGGAGTGGCTAACCCTGGCTCCCTTAACAGAATTCTTAGTCTTAACAGGGTTCATAAATTTTGGGTGATTGTTCTTCTTGAACATTTGGTGAAAAAGAACTTTGACAGATTTTTAAGGAAGTTTCCTGGTTTTTCTTTTGTTTCTAATTCTACTAATAAGATCTGGCTTCTTAGTAGAAAGGAGTTGAGAATTGATATTCTTATTGATCATCCTCAATTCTTACATTTGCACTTTGAGCTTGATCATTTAAAAGGCTTTGTTACTTTTGTTTATGCTTCCTCTACTTATTCTTGGAAGATCTCGACTTTGGTCTCGGTGAAGATTATTGGACAGCAAATAGATGAGAGTTGGATAGTGGGAGGAGATTTTAATTCTATTTTACACCCTAGTGAGAAGAAAGGAGGAAGAAACCCTAATCTTCAAGATATGATAAATTTTACTAATCAGGTTAGTGCTGCTAATCTATTTGATATTGGTTTTGAAGGTTCTCCATTTACTTGGAGAAGAGGCTCATCCATGAAAGATTGGATGTAATTTTTACTAATCAACTCGCGCTAGATATGTTTAACCTTTCTAAAGTTAAGAATTTAGCTAGATTTGGTTCGGATCATGCTCCCTTGTTAGTTCAATTCTCTCATTTTTCTAATACAAAACAAAATTCTTTCGGATACTTAAATGTATGGTCTTCTCATCCTACTTGTTATCAAGTTGTCAAGAATAATTGGATTCTCCCTACTCATTATTCTCGCTACTAATCCTTTATTGAAGTTATGGCAGCTTCATAAATCGATTGCTAAGGCTTTAATTAGTTGGAATTGAACCGAATTTGGGAACCTTACTTATAATATTCAAAAAGCTGAAAATATGGTGGCCGGAGTTGAACTTGAAGTGGAAAATGGAAGGAAAAGCTGATAAAGATCTGCTTGGAAGCTAATGAATTTCCGCATTCGACCTTATTACAAGAAGAGCTCTTCCTTCGACGAGAAAGCATCGGCTAATCACTTACTTCATGGAGATAGGAATTCAAAATTTTTCCATGCAATAATTAAACACAGAAGAGCCCTTAACACTATTCGAGAATTAAATCCATTAATGGTTCCCGGCTTTCTACTTCTCGGGAAATTGGGGATGAAGCAGCTTAATTATTTTCGTGACTCTTTTCTCTTATCATGATATCAATTCCGATGTCTTCTCTAATAACCTTATACAAGACGATTTACAATTGGCTAGGGAGTGCCGATTATCCAGATTACCAAATGAAGATGAAATGTTATCTCGCTATCAATTCCTTGGATAGCAACATGACAAATGGACCGGATGGATTTACTCTCGATTTTTACAAGAAATTTTGGCAAATTATTAGATTGGATGTTATAGAGGATGTTAAGTATTTTTTCGTGGAATGGACCTTCCTAAGTATTTTGTATCCTCTTCTATTATTCTCATACCAAAGGATAAAAAGAAGGAGTGTTGGCATGATTTCGGGCCTATTAGCATCACTTAACTTTTTCAAAAATTATCGGCAAGCTTCTTGTGTCCAGAATTCAGCCTTTCTCGGATAGATTGATTTCGGATAATCAATCCGCCTTTGTTAAAGGAAGAAGTATTAGTGAAAATATTTTATTGGCTCAAGAATTGCTCACTGATATTGATAAGCCTTGTAGGGGGTCTAATCTGATCTTTAAATTGGATCTTTCTAAAGCTTTTGATACAATAAGTTGGTCTTTTATTCTCAAAGTGCTTTCTGCCAAAGGGTTTAGTTCTAATTACTGTGAACTTATTTCGAGGTGGTTAAGAAATAATTATTATAGTATTCTTATTAATGGTGAGAGCAAAGGGTTTTTTCAAGCAGTAGAGGCATTAAACGAGGAGACCCCTTTCTCCTTATATCTTCATATTGGCATTCGACTACCTCCTCTAAGCTCATCAATAATGTTCAGCTCATACATCCTTATACTCGGCTCAACTACGGATCTACTCAGTCGATTACCCATCTTGCTTTTGCTGATGATGTCATAGTGTTCTGGAATGGTAGTAAGAACTGCTATAAGATGCTTAATGAAGACTTTGGTTGAATTTGAAGAAGTCTACGGTATGACTTTTAACAAGTCCAAATGTCACTTTCTACTCGGTTCTAACTTCAATGTTAATGCTAAGAAGTGGATAGCTCGATTTCATCGGCTTTAAGGAAGCCAAATATCCTCCGAAGTATTTGGGATTTCCTTTAATCAAAGGTAGACTTAAACAATCCCACTATGATGATGTGGTATCTAAAATTTCTGCTCAAATTCAAAGTTGGACAAATTCTTATTTATCAAATGGTGGTCGAATTACTCTTCTTAAGAGTATTTTAACAACTTATCCTCTCTATATCCTCCAAATGATCAAGATGAAGAAAAGTACACAAAAATTACTCTCAATTATCTTTAATAAATTTCTTTGGGAAGGCCATCATAGACAAATGCATTGGACCAATTGGGATAAAGTTTGCAAGCCTATTGCTAATGGTGGATTGGGTTTTAAAAGTTTTCAAGAAATCAGTTTTTCCTTTTACTGCAAACAATGGATTAACTTTAGAGCAAAGAATTCCGTATGGTCTAAGTTTTTGCATGGGAAATATTGCCATAATATTCATCCCTCTCAAGTTCGGTTGAAGACCGGAGATTCAAATAATCGGAAGCATTTGCTTTGAAAGTTAGAGATGAAGTTCGAACAACTTTTTGTATGGGAGCTTGGGGATGGGCAAATTCATTTTTGGAAGGATAAATGGTTCTTTAATGATTCATTGATGGAACATAATGCTCATCATTCCATCCAGAAAGTTGCAGATTGTTGGATCAATTCAGAATGGGATATCAATAAGCTTTGTAGCTGTGTTGATTCAACAACTCAAAAGAAGATTCTGAATATTCCTATCCACTCAGCCAATAAACACAGATTGGTCACAAAGATTCCTTCAAATCAAAGCTTTTCTAAATCTCTATTTAGAGTTACCTGTCCTACTAATGATTGGGGGAAGAAACTTTGGAACAAAATTTTAACACCTTCCATGTATTTTTTCTGTTGGAGACTTTTTAGAAAGTTTCTTCCAACAGATGATATTTTAAAACTTAAGGGAATTCGTGGGCCTTCTATTTGTCATTTATGCCATTCTGATGAAGAATCCATTTCACATATTTTTATAAGATGCTTTGTGGTTCAAGATGTATGGAAATCTGTTTTGGACTATCTTGGGCTATCTTCTAAATTCTTTTCATAGTTTAGCATTGAATCTTGTTGGCAAGATTGGAAAGGTTCTATTGATTATTATATCCCTTTTATCATTTTTTAGTTTATCTAGATGGAGAGAAATGATGTCCTTTATAATAGCAAGGAATGTTCTGTTCAGCATATTACCAGGGAGTGTCTAACTTATATTCACAAGGCTAGACAAATACTGAATTCCCAGCAGACTCCTGTTATTAACAAGTTCAAGCTTGTTATTTGGAGACTCCCTAGGGCTCCTTGGGTTAAAATAAATACGATGGAAGTTTTTCTTCAATTGGTGCTGGAATTGGGGCTCTTTGCAGGAATCATCGTGGTAATTGTACTTGGTTTCTATCTGCTCCAATTATGGCCGCAAATAGCTTGGAAACCGAAATAATTGCTGCTTACCGGGGTCTTAAAGTCGCCTTCCTTAATAAGCAAAATTTCATTCATATGGAGATGGATTCATTTCTTTTAGTGCAAATATTATTGAATGAAGTCATTGCTCCTCGGAACATTCTTATTTGGGTTAATATGATCCTCAAGTTATCATCAAAGTTAACTATTATATGGAGTCATGTACATAGAGAGGGGAATCAACCTGCAAATTGGTTGGCCAAGAGAGCTTCTTCTAGGAAGGAAATAATTTGTAGCTCAAGCTCTTCTTTTGATTTTTTATCTTCTTCCTTTCGTTTTTAGAGCTCTTTTACATGGGGATGTATTAGCCATTCCTCATGTCGTATGTAATAAAACCACCTTCTTTAAATAAATTACTTTTTTTTTTAAATATATATATATATATATATATATATATATATATAT
>JAKZJZ010003154.1:0-10631 GCA_022702705.1 Papilionanthe hookeriana x Papilionanthe teres | reverse complement strand
TTTTTGTTCTTTTTAAATTTAGAGTTATCAGCTTGTCTATTTATACATGTTGACCTCATTTTTGATGAGGTCTTCTCTTCCCTCTTTAGTGTTTAGGATCTAGCCTTAGGCTTTTCCTTTGACTATCTTAGAGGACTAGAATTGGGACCCATCCCTTAGAAATTCGAACCACTTCTTGCCTCCCCGCAAACCCCACAAGCTTGATTGTAGACCCCTAATCACCTAGAGGGTTGAAATCAAATGTGAAGGTTTAAAGGATGAGTTCCCCATAGGACTCTTTGGCCTCAGGACCACCCTAGGTGGCTTAGTCCAGTGAGGGTTAACTTACACACTCACTACACTCACACTCTACACTCTCACACACACAATCCAGATCCTAAAACCACACCCATACCTAACTTGGCTCCTTGACTCATGTAGGTAATTCATATGGATGGACCTTAACCCCTAAGCCCTTGGCTAAGAGGGTTAGGAACAACATAGTGAATGCCTCAAATGAGTCCTCTCATGGCTCATATAGGCTTAACATGGCTTCATGTCTCAACCAAAGTGCTTCCATTTCACTCATATTTGATCAATTTTCATTTTTCCAAAATTTCAATTTTTGACCCAGGGACCCTACACCCATTAAACCTACTAAAAGCCCTTAAAATTGCCCAAATCCTCCAAAATTTCCAAATCACCCAAAATTCCTCAAAATTAACCTTGAAAATTTCCTCACCAATCAAATTGATCATCCATAGCCAAAAATACCAAAAATTCCAAAAATACCCTCCAAATACCCAAAATGCCCCTCTTAGCCAAAAAATCCAAAAATTCAGAAAATTCCCAAAAAATTCCAAAAAATTCCAAATATTCTCAATTTCATTTTGCCCAACTACACTATGAGCCAAATTTGTCAATTTACCCCACTTCTACTAAAACCCCCAATTTAGCCCATTCTTAACCCAAGTGAACCCAATGTCAAACCAAATCTACCCAATTGACCCCAATTTTGGTCCAATTTAATTCTAAACTTCAATTTAATATTCACAATATCAATTTAGACCAAATCCAAGTCCAATTTGATTGACATTTGAATCCAATTTCACTTTTGACCTTAAAGCCCAATTTGGACCCATGACCCAAACTTAGCCCAAACCAAACCAATTCAACTTCAATTGACCCCAAACCTTTTCTAAACCTTCCCTAACATCCCCACAAACAAAACACTAACATAATTTGCCCAAATTTTGGACCCAAACCCCACTCAAATTTAACCCAAAACCAAAAAGCCCAATTTTGACCTAAACCCAAACCTAACCCAAATAAGCCCAAGTACTAAAACCAAAACCCAACCAAAGTTAAAACCTCTTTGAAACACTCCCATAAACATTTCCCAACATTAATTTTACATTAATTTCAACCTTAGCCCAACATTGGCCCAAATTAGTCCAATTTGACCTACATCAGCCCATTTACCAAATGAACCCAGAATTCAACCCAATTCAAACCCAAACCACCTCAAATTCATTTCAAATCACTCATACACATCCCTAAACCAAACCCAACAATTATTTGGCCCAAACTTCTACAAAATTCCCATCCATAAATTCATTCTTAAACCTAAAGGCTCATTCCCTTAAGCCTTCCTAAAAGCCCATCCAAAATGATTTCGTAAAGCCCAAAATCCATCTTGAAGCCCACATGACAATCCTCTATCATCATCCATTTGATAAAACCATCTCCTAAGTTCTAAATCCATGATGAAATAATTCCAAATCAAGCCATATGTCAAATCCCATCAAATCACCCCTAAATTACCAAAATTTCTAAAACCCTTTTTCATGTAAATGACTAAGCTTTGTCCCAAGCCACATGGAGCCATGAGCAAGCCATTTACAAGCCATATGAAGCCATGGAAGGTTTGACATGTGACCAAGCCATTAATGGCAAAAGGAGGGCCCCCTTTCCTAATCCTTCATTAATCCTTTTTAACCATAACCATGTCACACACTAAACCAAGTTTAGCCACCTCACCATGGATGGAGACTTCACCACTCCATGGCGAGTGACTAATCCGATCCCCCCGGCCCAAAATCGAGACCATGGGAAGGTGAACCAAGCCCAAATACATGGGTCGACTCAAATTGAACCCAAAATGAGCCTCTCCCCATTCCATTTCAATTCGGGCCCTTTACACATGTCAAACTCCACCGAGTCGCACCATTGCCAACCCTCGACCCCACCTGGTCAAGATGGTGACCGGTGCAGCGGCCGGCCCACCGGGTCGCCGGAAAACACCATGGCCGAGAGCTCCATGTGAGCCAAAAATTCAATTCTCCCCGTCGACTTGTCTCAACCCAAATGGACGAGCATAGCTCTTCTTCTCCTCACAGCAGCAGCTCGATCCCAGCCTTCGAAACCCCCCAGGAAGCCCTCCGACCATGCCTATTTAAACACCACCTCCTCTCGGCCATGAGAGGTGCTGAACCAAAACTTATCGAAACCCCGCCAAAATCATCCCGGACCACTCTCTACACATGGAGAACTTGATCCCCACCGAAATCCCCCCGTCATTTCCTCTCTGCGAGCTCGATTTCGCAGTGGAAATCCAAGCTCAAAACCGGGACACTTCACCGCGTAAGCCAATCTCCAAATTGATTGGTCCTACACCTTCACCGTGACCAAGAGGAGAAGTTTCCCGACAAAAGCCCCCTCACCAGAGCCAGCCATTGCTCCCAGCCTCCCAGCTTTGTGATCGGATGTGGTCGAAATCATACCTGACAATTCACTGGGCCGAGGGACTTCATCCGGAGCTTGCTTGGACCCAATCGAAGGTGACACAACTCTCGGATCGAAGCTTCACTTCCACGAGCAAAGGTATGGACTCACTCTTCTTCCCGAGCTTACAGAGATTCTCCATTTAATTTGAATCAATTTCAATGCATGTTTACCGTATGGATGTGTTCGTCTCTTCAAGACGAATCCATAAAGCATAAGAACACAAAAATTCGTTGAGAATCGAGTGAGAAATTAGAGTTAGAAGGTCGACGGTCACGGGTTCGCACCAGTCGTAGACGATGACTGGGAACCGTTGGATCGCGCGTGTATCAGATGGACGGCTCGGATCGCGTCGTACCAGAAGATGTTACGTGAAAGGCGGGTCCCGGGACGGCTGAGTCAGATGGCGGCGCCGAATCAGGAGACGACGCGTGGAGCTTCGGAGCTGCCGAGGCTGACGCGGCACCGCGTGGATAAGTAGGAAAATAAGGATTTTTCTTATTTATTAAATACCCGTAACTTCAAAAATTCATAACTTTGTGTAGAAAAATCCTAAAAATAAAATAAAAATACCCTATTGTTCGAGTGAACGTAAGAGAATAATGTGGAAAAGAAATCAAGTAATTTCATCAAGTATTTTATTTTTAATGATTTATTTACTCTCTACATTGTTTTAATTCTCCATGCATATAGGAAATTCACCATGGCATGAGACCATAGGGCTTCTGAAGCCTCTGAACTTGGGAACATTCCTTGAATTTTCCAAGGTCGAGGCAATCCCTATGAGAAGTTATTGATTTTTCGAAGTTCATGTTATTGTTTTGAGTATTTTAATTCCAATAATTAGCATGTTGAGAAATAAATTCTAGGAAAATTTGGTGATGTTTCTTGTGACCGAGAGGACCTAGGAAAAATAAGTTTTGAGTTAATTCACTTTGAACAACCCTAATTGGCCTAAACACCCAAAATCGAACTTTAATTAATTAGGGTTAACCATTCATTAAATTAACTTAAAAACAATTCTCCACTGTCCTCTAGTGATAGAAGAACACCACATAAAAATTTGAAACCAATTGGACTTGATTAACCCTACCAAATGGGTTGATTAAGCCTCTTAAGCAAAATGGGTAATATTAAACTTTAAAAATTTATAACTCACAAAATACTTTTCAAAAATTCACAAAAAATGGTTTTGGAGCTTCTCTGATATCAGAGGAACTTAGGAAAATTAAAATGGTAATTTTCTAAAAAAGTTGATTTTTATCATTATTTTAATATTTTTAATAATTAAAAAATAATAAAAATCATAAAAATATTAAAAATCACCAAAAATGTCACATTTTGACTCCTAATCATTTAGGAACAAACCAAATATTTTTTCTAAGTCCCTAGGGTAAGATATTGAATTTTGAAGGCTTAATGTAATTTTTAATATTAAAAAATGTATTTTCCAACCTTTTTACTAAAATAATTCTAATAAATCAAAGAAAAATCAGAAAAATATAAAATTTATTTCTCTTGACTCCTTGAGGTCAGAGAGATTTAAGAAAAATATAAAATCCATTTTTCAACTTTAATTTTATTTTAAAATTAATTAATGCTCCAAAACTCAAAATAATTCTAATAAATAAAATATAATTCAAAAAATCACCAAAATTGAGCTAAATGGTCCTCCGGTCATTAGGAGTGCCCCGTAATTTTCTTAAGAACAGAAAAATTCCCTTGGTCATCTTATTGAATTTTCTTTGGAAATCCCTATTTTCTACAAAAAATAATTATATAAATATATTAAATACAGAAAAAACCACATTTTCTTCTCTAATGTCTTAATTGACATATGAGTGAAGCCACATAAAAATTTCAAATTCATTTAAGCTTCAATTTAGTGAGTTATGGAATTATTAAGCTTCGAAGGCAAAATGGTAATTAAAATTTTAAACATTAATTAAAACTTTAGGCTTAATAAAATGAGAGAATAAAATATTTGATCCTAATTTGATTTGGATGATTGAAATTTAAATAATTAAAGGATAGAAACCCATCAATCATTTTTAAGATTAATTAGAGTAAACTTTAATCATTTAATTAATGAAATTTGGAAGATTAATAAAAATTGAAATTATTAAAATAGAGATATTATTAAGAAGACATTTGTTCTTTAATTTAAGAATCCCTAAATTAATCACCTCAATAATATTTAATTCCTAATTAAAATGATAATTCAAACTCAAGATTTAAAATACTAAAAGACTTAATCATTAAATTAAATTAAAATTAAAACATTTAAATTAAATCCTTCCAAAATTTCAATTAAATTAATCTTTAACAATTAAATTAAATTATCTTTAAAACATAAAAAATAAAATATTTAATTAAAATTAAAATAAAATTAAATTAAAATTTAAATTAAATTAAATTAAATTAAATTAAATTAAAACATATTAAATTAAATTAAATTAAATAAAAAAATAAAATCAAATTAAAATAAAATTAAAATTAAATTAAAAATTAAAATAAAATTGAAATTAAGACTAAACCAAATTAAATTAAATTAAATTAAATTAAATTAAATTGAATTAAATGTAACATTACCTAAGACATAAATAATTCAAAATAGAGTCTAAAAACAACTCAACACTATTCCAAAACTTAAACCCATTAATTAAAATTAAATTAAATCACTGAAACCACTTAAACATCAATTCGCCCTCAAAAGCTCTTGTTGTCATAACTCCTAAACGGAGTATTAAATGAAGTGTTACTTCACTTATAGTGATATTCAAATGTCCTAGATTATCGAGACGAAAAGAACAAAACATAATTAAACCTCGGATGATTAATTCACCCGATTAATTAAATCCGTTTGGACTTAGAATAATTCCAAGCAATATTGAAAAGATGTTTAAGATTCTTCTAACACTTCCTCAATATGACGGGGTGTTTTATAAGAACAATTGAACTTAATTATTCTTTGGTGCGTGAAAAACATCCATAAACAAAATCGAAAACCTAGACGTCATAGGAATGACTAGCTATAGGACTAGGATCTTGGTAGAAAACCGTAAACTTTGCCTCTAGCTTTACCTAGGTAATTGCTTATAAATACTTAAATGCTCGATATGTGTTTCAAGTGCAGCTTGGGATGACGGGAAGACCCTCAAGGTACGCTTTTATTTTATTGCAATTTACCTTCTCGCAATTTAATTAATCGCATTGCACTTTCTTTTCTTGCATGATAAACTACAATTGCAACTAAATTAAAACGTCTCGTTGAATGATCGGGAATACCTCGGATGATGAAACCCACGTGTTGCTAACGGGATTTCCCATGGTCTAAATGAAGGTGTGGAACTCATTCGGTTGAGTTTAAGCAAATTCATACTGGACTAAGTGAATTCGATGAAAATAACGGTGCTGGGATGACGGAACCTTGGGATCTTAATCGGTTCGTTTAAAAATTTTAAGATTTGTTTTAATTAAAATATTAAAAACACTTGGATTTTAAGATTTTCTACAAGCCAAGACACTTCTCTCATCTCCCGATTTATGACTTCTAAAACTAAACATCCGTAACAACAAGGAGCTCGGAGCATAGTGGGCGGCACGACCATCGTCATCAGCGAAAACTCGAGTCTACTTCGATAAAACTTTCTTAGAATTAAATAACGAAGCCATAGGACTTCGAGGTAGTTTGCTTGAGTGCGACATAAATCCTCAACTCTTCGTTAGGCATTTGCATGATCATATCATGTAAATTAAGCCTCTAACCGGTCTTAGGACTCGAGGTGATCGTTCGGTACGACATAAACCCTCACATCTTCGAGGCTGTTTGTATGATTGTGTCATACGAATATAAGTCCTGATTAATTAAAACAGGCAAGATGAAACATTAAATGAATTCCCAAAATTGAAGCCAAACAATATGATAGTTTTCTTCTACTTTTCTTCCTTTGAACTCCTGAAATAAATTGTTCGAAATTTGATCCATTCCCTCTTGAATTTCCAAAATTCAATCCTTTGAAAACCTTAAACTTTGAAATTCTTGAGAGCAAAACCACTGATCACTATCGAGAGTTTTCTTAAGTGATTCTCGTCATTTAAGATGTAATTAAGCTATAGGGACTTGCCCTTATAGGAACTTTAAGAACCCGAGTAATATAAACCCCTGCTTAATTCATTTATATTAAGCGGGGAACTTCGTCGGCTTATAAAATTGGTTCGCGAGACCAAACGGATGTCACAAATCTCCTAGTTTATTTAATCGAGCCCCATCATCAGCGCGGTGTGTCTATTCTTCGGGATAGATACACGGTTTGTGGTGCGGTGCTCGTTTATATAAACTATTTGGGATGTGAGATCGGTTTGATTTCATATCTTAAAACTTTTAAACTTAAAATTACTTTTAAAATCAAATGTTATCTTTTAAACTATATATTTAAATTAAATTTAAAATATAAAAAATTTGCCGACAATTTCTGTAGGCGACCCCCTTTTCAAAACACATAACCTAAAAATATGCTGACAATACATCGTCGTGTGATTCCATTTTTCAAATAAATCTCACCATCAGATCATAGCAATGACGTGAAGATGAGAGAAATCAAAAAGAAGAATATACAAAAAAAAATGACAGACAAATTTAAAAAGAAACATGGAAGACTTATGTATAGTAATCCTCATGTGATAGGTTGATAAATATATCTGATTAAAATGGATCGAAATTCCTCAAGTCAAGATATCCTAAAAGAAAATTATTACATAAGCCACTCATAACCAGTGAAAAAAAAGAACATTTTTGTTTTGGGGTCAAGAGCGCTATGAAAGTAACATATCTCATAGGTTAATTACATCTTGGGGGATACTCAAGAATACTCTCGATAAAAGAAGTTTTGCTTATCTTATCATGATAACTAGTGTATATGTCACCAAAATGATGGTTATTTAAACCAGGAGCATCTCACCACCTCAGAAGCTTATACCGAGCCACATAGGAGAGGGTAAATCTCTCATATCCACAAATGGACAACGACGCACCGATGAGTCCCAGGAGATAATCGGGTTGATTTGACAGGAACATCTCTATGCTTCAAGGCCTAATTGGGACATAAGAGCAGGGAGTGAATCATCGTCTCCCAAAAAGGCTTGGTTTATATGTAATATGGGTCATCAAGATGACAACAACAAAGTCATAAAGAAAGATTGGGCTCAAAAGGGCTTAATAAAGAAGAGGTAGAATCCCTAAATATGTCGAGGTAACCAAATTAGAATATTATGAATCCATCATCCCAAGCTATGGAGACCCTAAACTCGATCTGGTCGAGAAACTAGTCGACCCAAATTTAGTAGAGACCCCTTGTCAGCAATATGTGAATTTTGTCGTCCAAGGAGACCTTGATATCCTAAGGTTAAAAGAAAGAAACTCTAATTCTATGACCTTATTAAGGTAGAGCTCAAAGAGGTGGGACTTATACCTCCTGAAATGTTGAGAAAGCCACCAGAAAGGAGAGAAAAGAGAGGTCTAACTATAAAGCCTAAAAATACTCTCATAAAGAACTTTACCCCCATTTTGGTCGGGAAAGCCTCTAACATCATAACTGTGCTAGACAACAACCTAAGTATAAAATACTTATGCTCGACTAGTCAGGTTAAAGGAGCACGGGGGCTTTTCATCGGAAAATATAATATGATGCAATTAACTAAAGTCATAAGCGTGGATGACCTATTAAATAAGACTTGGGTAATAGCTATGCATGCAACCCATTTTAAAACCGATTTAACTGTAGTGCATAAAAGTAAAGTGCAGCTTTTAAATAATTGAATATTTTAATACTAAATTTGATTAATTTTATTCTTTTATTAGAATTTTTATCAAAATGATTATTTTAGGTCCTTAAAGAGCATAACCTATATATCACATAATTAACAGAGAAACCACAATCAAAGGAAACAAAATATTAGCATATTGCACAAGGTAAATCAAACCAAAATAAATAAATAAATAACCTCAAGCTGAGTATGATGGGTCGAAAATATATCCCAAAAAGCAAAAAGGCGGTTAGGCTTTGCATATACATATCTGGTCCTAAATGTTACACATCAGAGTAAAAATATGGAATTAAGGTATAATACACGAGCTAACTGCTCCTGGTCCCCACCATGTGGTTCCCTCGTCAATCACCTCAAAACATGTGCATGTACCTTATTTCTAGTACATACTCCCCTATGAACTCTAATAATACATGTAAAAGTCTAAAAAAGACTCGATATGCAACAAAGATGTTATCATTGGTTAGATACATGCAACGTATAATGAACCATATTTGGTGGGAGGAGAGCTAAGCAGCACCTAAAAGCAAATTTGTTAGCTTTAAATCATTAAGCTCCTCCCACTTGATATGTCTTCCTGCAAGAAAATCGCCCTGATATACAGTGCACAATTCCACACCCAATAAACACACAATGCAACACAAAATGCTTAATTAGGAAAAAAACACAAGAAATAATACTCAAGACATGAAAAAAATATTAACTAAACCCTAGCCTTAGTCTGGTAGACCATCTAAACACAAGGTGACCTAATCAAAACATCTAAGTGTGCGTGCATAGTGTGGGTAAGCGCTGCTTTATGAATTTGATGAGGTCGCCAACACCGGACCCATCCTAAAGGTCAAAGGGATCTAAAATACGTTATTAAAAGGTGGGGGGGTGACATTTTAAATAAGAGCCTCACATATGACCTAACTTGTATAAATTTAAAAGTATGGTGGACATTACATAATATAAAATATCCATTTTTATACTTCAAAATATATGACCATTAAATGCGGGTTCGTAATATGCAATTTATGTACTTTATAGCTCTTGGAACCTTAGCAAAGTCATACATATGTTGGTCATAATACACAAACTCACATTGCTCACTGAGATATCCTCACTGGCAAAACTCATTTAAGTATTACAACTAATAAACGAGTAACTCAACTAACAAGTTAGATTTTCCATCAAGGCAGCTAGGTGATGCACATACAATATGCGAGAAACCCGAAACATTGTGATCACTCGACTGAGGTACGAACGATCACAATAAACACCAAAGAGGGAGATCACATATCATGCAAGTGAAAATAACATACAAATTGGGTATACCGATAGCATGCCACCCACAAAAGGAATTACACCTCACCCGAGAAAAAACCTGGGTGTCATGCAATAAGAATGCAAGTGTTACAAATGAGTTTACATCGGGTAATGTGATTCATGCAAAGTGAGAATCAAACACATTGTGTCTCGCATGAGTTCATTGGCTAGAAAATATGAGTCGTACCAGACTTAATGCGAGATACTTACGACACTTTTATACGGTGTCGCAGGAAGTAAGGTAGCACAATATCATGAAAGAAAATCATGCATCAGCCGACTTTATGTGTGAGCCACCTCCTTACAAACTGTGCAAGCATCTATCCATGTGCATACCATAATGTAAGTGGGAGTTATACTTCTAGATGCAGGTGCTCAAAGAGCACCAAAAGTAAGGGTACTCAAATAGACATACAAACATGCCAAATGTTAAACAAACATACAAGGCAAACACTACAAGCAATCAATGCAAAAATGCATACAAGCATACACCGATCAAACTAAGTCAACCAAAAATGGCTAACTATACCTGAGTGATTGGTCGATCAGGTTAGCTCATCTGCTCATACTAAAGTGATCAGTCGATCGGGCTGGGGTGGCCTCAGACTAAAGTGATCCATCAATTGGTTCGAGGTGGCATATCAAACAGAAGTGATCGTTCAATCGGGTCGGGGCGACTGATCAGACCCAACCGATCGATCGATTGAGCTGGGGAGGATGATCAAATAGAA
>JAKZJZ010003153.1:0-10635 GCA_022702705.1 Papilionanthe hookeriana x Papilionanthe teres | reverse complement strand
AATTAAATTCATTTGGACTTAAAATAATCCTAGCAGTATTGAAAAGATGTTTAAGATTCTTCTTAAGCACTTTCTCAATATGATAGGATACTTATAAGAACAATTGAACTTAATTATTCTTTGATGAAGAAAATCGTCCTCAAACCAAAACACAAGAACCTAGACGTCATAGGAAATGACTAGCTATTGGATTAGGAATTTGGTAGAAAACCATAACCCTTCCCTTAGCTTTACCTAGGAACTTGTTCAAATATTCTAATTGTGTTTAAGTGCAGCCTGGGATGACGGGAAGGCCCTCCAGGTACGCTTTTATTTTATTGCAATTTACTTTCTTGCAATTTACCTTAATGCAATTTATTTAATCGCATTGCACTTACTTTTCTTGCATGATAAACAACTGTTGCATGAAAACCCACACCTTTAGGATAACCCCTAAAACTGAAACTAAAACTAAATTAAAAATCATTACAAGATAAAATTCACCACCACATCATTTCAAAATATAAAACAACTCAAAATTTAATCACAAACAGAACACAAAACTGCAATTACAACTAAATTAAAATGTCTTGTTGGATGATCGGGAATACCTCGGATGATGTAACCTACGTGTTGCTAACGGGATTTCCCACGGTCTAAATGAAAGTGTGGAACTCATTCAATTGAGTTTAGCAAATTCATCTGGACTAAGTGAATCCGATAAAAATAACGATGCCGGAAGGATGGAA
Source organism: Papilionanthe hookeriana x Papilionanthe teres (assembly GCA_022702705.1). NCBI lineage: Eukaryota > Viridiplantae > Streptophyta > Magnoliopsida > Asparagales > Orchidaceae > Papilionanthe > Papilionanthe hookeriana x Papilionanthe teres. Next base: position 9,907 of record JAKZJZ010003153.1, on the reverse strand, counting down.
CATTGGGATCTTAACCGGTGTCGTTATAATCAACTTTAAGATTTGTTTTAAATAAAATATAAAAAAGACACTTGGAAATTAAGATTTTATCTAAACCAAAACACTTTTCTCATCTTCTGATTTATGACTTCTATAACTAAACCTCTACAACAACAAGGAGCTCGGAGCTTGGTGGGCAGCACGGCCATCGTCATCAGCAAAACTTGAATCTACATCAGCAAAACCTTTCCTAGAGTTAAATAACCAAGCCATAGGATTTCGAGGTAGTGTGCCTAGTGCAACATAAATCCTCAACTCTTCGTTAGGCATTTGCATAGTAAATTAAGCCCTAACCGGTCTTAGGACTCCGAGGTAGTCGTCCGATACGATATAAACCCTCACATCTTCGAGGCTATTTGTGTTATTCTAACATACAAATATAAGACCTAATTAATTAAAATTGGCAAGATCAAAATATTAAATAAACATTAGGACTTTCCTAAATCCAAGCCAAACAATAGGATAGTCGGGGAATTACCGAAGTTCACTTCGAATCTGTGATTTCTCCTACCTTTCTTCCTTTGAATTCCCAAAACAAAATGTTCCAAATTTGATCCATTCCCTATTGAAATTCCAAAATTCAATCGTTTGAAAACCTTAAACTTTGAAATTCTTAAGAGCGAATTACGATTATTATCGAGAGTTTTCTTAGGTGATTCCGTCACTTAAGATGTAATTAACTATAGGGGCTTGCCCTTATAGAGAATTTTCAAGAACCCGAGTAATATAAACCCTATTTAATGCTTTCATATTAAGCAGGGGAATTTGTCGGCTTATAAAATTGGTTCGCAGACCAAATGGATGTCACAAATCTTCTAGTTTATTTAATTGAGCCCCATCATCAAGTAGTATGTCTATTCTTCGGGATAGATACATAACTTGTGATGTGGCGCTCATTCATATAAACTACTTGGGATGTGAGATCGGTTTGATTTCATATCTTAAAATTTTCAGATTTAAAATTACTTTCCAAATCAAATACTACTTTTTAAATTATTTATTTAAATTAAATTAAAAATTCGCCGACAATTTCTGTTAGGCGACCCCTTTTCAAAATTCAACACACAACCTAAAAATAAGCCGTACACAAGTATCGTCCATTGATTGGAAGCATATGTCGTTCTCCTTGGCAATTCACTAGCTGGTAAGAGCCTCCTGAGTAGACTGCCTCAACCACAAACGGTCCTTCCCAAGTGGGTTCAAATTTTCCTCCTATCTTGCGGTGTGCAAGGATAGGTCTCTTGAGAACGAGAACTAAGTCACCAACTTTGAAGGTTCTTGGACGGACCAATCTGTCATGGGCTTGAACCATCTTAGGTTGGTATAGTTCTAAATTTTGCTGCGCTACAAGTCTTTTCCCTTCCAGTCTTTCTAATTCTTCTAGTCGTAAATTGGCATTATCTTCTGTCGTGATTTTGTTTGCAACTCGTAATCTCGAGTGAAGGAAGGCTGGACCTCTAAAGGCAACACTTGCCTCGGACCCATACACCGTGAGCGTAAGGTGTAGCTTCGAGTAGGAGTCCTGAAGGTTGTCCCGTAGGTCCATAAGGCTTCTAATAACTTCTCGTGCCAATTTCTCTTATTATCATCCAAGGTTTTCTTTAAGATTCGAACGAGAGTTTTATTAAAAAGCCTCAGCTAGCGCCATTTGCTCTTGGGTAGTAAATTGTTGAATATCGCCGGTCGATTACGTGTCTCCGACAAAATTGTTGATTTGTGTGCTTCGAATGTCTGACCCATTATACGAGATGATCCTGCGCGGCACTCCGAAACGGTAGACAACTTGGTTCTTGAAAAGCGCTAGCACGTGGTGTGCTTTCACTTCTCTAAGTGGAACAGCCTCTGCCCACTTGGAAAAGTAATCTGTAGCCGCAAGAATGAAGCGATGTCCTTTTGAAGATGGTGGTTCTATTGGACCCACTATATCCGTGCCCCAACATTCAAATGGCCACGACGCAATTGTCGGATGTAGCACATTTGGAGGTTGGTGTAGAACCACTTTCCGTGCACTTGGCATTCATGACGGCTCTTGGCGATTTTCATGCGATCGGTCATCATCGAGGGCCGGTAGTACCCTAGTCTTTTAATTTTCATTTTCATCTTCGGACCGTGAGTGAGCGCCACGAGTCCGAATGCACCTCTTTAACAATTTCACGGGCCTCGGACCCGCTTAGGCACCTTAGCCACATTTGATCGAAAGACCTTACGTATAACGTGTTGTTTATTAATGTGTAGGACGGAGTTCTTTTCTTGATACGATGGGCTAGCGACCTATCGTCCGGTAGTTTTCTGTTTGCGGGTAGTACTATTAATGGTTGTCGTCGATCTTCGTGTTTTCTACGTCACTTATTGCAGCTGATTCTTCTTCTTTTTCGATTTGTGTATTGTGTACATGTCGAGCTGTGATAGGACCGACGTCCAGTGAGCCGACACTTCCAGCGATTCATCTTGCAAGCGAGGCAAATTCTTTTGCGAGACGGGCTAACGCATCTCGCTAAAGCATTTTCTTTTACGGGAATTTTGTAGATCGTCACATTCGGAATCTGTTCCAACAATGTTGTATGGCATCTTGGAAGTATTGCTCGAGTCTTGGCTTTAAAATTATGTCTTGTCCGCGATCTGTTGAATGATTAGCTTGCGAATCCCCGTAGATGTTGATGTCTGTTATCCCCATTTGAATAGTTAATTCCGGTCTCGTTATGAGGGCTTCGTATTATGCTTCGTTGTTTGTACACGGCTTCGTCGAGTGGTAGGAGTATCTTAACATCCCCGCTCCGGTGTTATAAAGATTAGTCCGATTCTGCCTTACGGGCACTATCACTTGCGATTCTTCGTCTTTGTGTCTTGAAGATGCTCCGTCGAAATATAATTCCCAACGTCGATCATCGGGGTCTTCTAGGCTCATTATTTGTTCATACGGCAAATCGTCGTTGAGAGGAGATTCGCGGCAAAGGGTGTCTTTGCGAGGAAGTCTGCTAGGACTTGTCCCTTTACGGCACGAAGAGGCACGAAAGTTATATCGAATTGCAATAATATCATTGACCATCTGGCAAGTCTGTCGGAAAGTGTTGGACGAGTCATCAAGTATTGCAATGGATTAAATTTCGAGATCAGGTTGACCTTATGAGAAAGCATGTAGTGCCTGAGCTTTTGAGCGGCGAAGATCAGGGCCAAACAATGCTTTTCAATTGCGGGATACCTTATTTCCGTCGGAAGTAAACGACGGCTTAGGTAGTAAAGAGCATTTTCTTTACCCTCATCATTGACCTGGGCTAACAGGGCTCGAGAGAGTCGTCTAAAGCCGCGGTATAAAGTATCGGCGGTCTACACGAGGCCAGGGCTGCTAAGACGGGAGGTGTCATTAAATATTGTTTAATGTCCTCGAAGGCCCTCGGCATTTCTCTTCCCGAATAAATTTGGCGTCCTTTTTAACTAGTGCTGAGAAAGGCTGACACCTACCTGACAAGTTTGAGATAAAGCGTCGAAGATATGCCATCTTCCCTTGAAAAGATCGTAGTTGCTTTAAGGTTTTGGGAGGCGGCATTTCTAAGATAGCTTTAATCTTTTCCGGGTCGATTTCAATTCCACGATGTCGGACAACGAATCCTAAGAATTTCCGGAGGTGACGCCGAAGGCGCATTTAAGGGATTCATCTTAAGGTTAAATTGTCTTAATCGTTCGAAAACAATTCTCAAATCATACGAGTGGTTTTCCTTTACTTTGCTTTTGATGACCACATCGTCCATGTAGCATTCGACTTGATTGTGGATGAGATCATCAAAAATTCTTGTCATCGCTCTACGGTAGGTTGCTCCTGCGTTCTTCGATCCGAATGGCATCCTTTGTGTAGCAATATACTCCGATCGGCGTTCGAATGCTGTAAGTTTTTCATCCTACGGAGCCATTTTTATCCGGTTTTATCCACGAAGATCCATCCATGAATGAAAATATTTCATGTGTCGAAGCAATGTCGATCATTATTTCTGGGATCGGTAGAGGGAATTCATCTTTTGGACATGCCTTATTTAAATCTCTGAAATCCACACAAATTCGGATATGACCATTCTTCTTTCTGACTGGCACCACATTGGCTAACCAAGTCGGGTATTGTTCTTCACGGACAAATTTAGCGTCTATTAGCTTTTTAACTTCAGCTATGACTTGTTGCTCGATTTCTAGACACATTCTTCTCGGGACCTTGTCGGCGGGACGAAGCGAGGATCCACTCCTAGCTTATGGACTGCGACCTCTGGAGCTAATCCTGGCATCTCATCGTAGCTCCAAGCAAAACAGTCTTTAAATTCCATTAATAACTTGATTATTTTTTTCAGAGTCTTCTTTATTGAGTAAGGAGCTAACAAAGGTAGGTCTAGGCTCTTCGCTAGTACCTAAGTTAACTTCCGTTAACTCATCCATTGTAGATTTAATCTCTTCTTCGAATTCTGGTGGAGCGTCTCCAATTTGTAAATCTTCGAGTTCTTCTGTAGCTTCCATGCAGTCTTCATTGGACTTACAAGTGACAACCAAGCAAAATTCAATATCATCAACTGATCCTACTGTGCCGAATCCGAGACCATGTTTTGAATTGGGTAGACGACCGGAGTTATTCCATAATTTTTCAAAATTTTGTGATTGACCTTTTGTCCATTGTCGAGGTAAGAAACCATGCTAAATTAAATTTTGAACACAGGGAGAGTACCACTCGAAAGGTAATTCCATTAATTCGATGAAGTGACATCTTCGAGTTGTACATTATTTTCGGTTTTGGAGGAAGGAGCACCACGGTAGAATTTGATTGGTTTTGCACGCCGCTACGTACCTCTTTGACCACCATACCCTCGATCTTATTAGAATGGATCGGGGTCAGGGTCATAGTATGTACATAGTGGTTAATCTTCTCGTACATCGATTTGTATTCTTCATTCTTTTCATCTTCGAGAGAGATCTTAAATTGCGGCTTCTTCCGACTTATTGTCGCTGCTTCTTGCTTGATCTCTTTTTCTTCTTCAAAACTATCTTCCCAATCAACATTGATGGCTCGTTTCCTCTGTTCAACTGTCCTAACGTCTCTGCCACGACCTCGTCCCCGGCCTCGACCTCGGATGCGAGTTGTGGAGAAACCTTCACCATCTCTCCGTAAGGGAGTGGTGAGTGAGCTGTTAGACTAGAACTTCGGGTTCTTCGTTGTCCCGAACTTTCTTTGCTTCATTCGTTATGGTATCTCCGGAGAAGATTGTTTTCTTCGAAGGTGCATAATAAGTTGCATCTTCATGGATTCCAATTTCATGTACGGAGAATGGTTGTAAGTCACCTTTGATGCACTCGTTCTCCTCCATCGTAGTATTTGATGCACTGATGTAGAGATGATGGTACCATCCTGTTTTCATGTATCTATGGTCGGCCCAGTAGAGCGTTGAACGACGTTTCTGAATCAATTATGTGAAATTGTGCGGTTGTCTTTGCTAAGTCACCGGTCTTCATTAGTAGTGTTATTTATCCGAGGGCTCTTTCTCCTTTCTGGTTGAATCCTCTTAATAACATTTTGTCGGCTTCGAGCTTACGAGCATCAATTTCCAAATATGCTAGTGTTCGAAGACTCATTATATTGATTGATGCTCCTGGATCCACCAATACTGCGGGAGAGTGTAAACTTCCCAATTGTAACTCGAAATATACAACGGTCGGTTGTGATCTACCGTCCCAAGTAGTAGGTCATTGTCACGTGAAGGTAACACCTCGTCGTTCCTTTAACGAACAAACCTCATCTAAGGAATCTCCGGCCATTTGAGCTAAGCGAAATTTCCGGATCGAAGTAAGGCCTTGATCGAGCTTCTCTCATCTCCTTTGATAAGATGAGAGCGTCGTAGATACTCAGTTTGGCCGGTAGTTTCCTAAGATGGGCTAGCACGTTGTTGTCCACTTTATTTCCATGTGTCTCGATTTCTTATCAAATGGGTATTTCTTCTGTCGGGGTTGGTTCTTCTTGAAGAACTACCTGCTTTCCTTTGTCCTTTGGACCAATTCTCGGAGGTAGAACTCTTCCACTTCTTAAGTTAACTTCTGTAATTTCTTCGAATCTAGTGTTGAGCTTGCTTCGGTGTTTCTTCTCGAATCGGAATGACGAGTTCTTCGGGATTAGCTTCGCAGTCCGAAGGTTCTCAACTCTATTGTGATCTGGAGCTCCTCGAAACTCGCGAGATAGATTCGTTGCTCATTGAACTCTCGTAGCCTCCTTGATGGATGTCTTCTTCGTCATTGTGATCGTCGAGATTGTGTATGATTTGAGAATTGTCATTGGTATCAAAATCAATGTCCGGATTGTCGCTAGTTACGTAATCGTTAGAAACAGTCAAAATGTAGCCAACGCCATAACCCTTATCATTATAAGATCCCACCGGAGTGAGCAGATAATCATACGAGTCGGAGGTTCGAGGGATTTCTCCCCGAATCCGAAACAACTATCATAGGATAAGCAGCCCCTAGCCTAGCCTTAGGAGCCTCGGTCTTCTCTTCTTCATCAATTTTCTTCTTCTCTTCAATCGTCTCCTGTTGAGGTGGTTCTTCTATCACAAGTGAAAGTTTTGGCTTAACAGGTTTCGAACTCTTAATTGAGGCTCGCACCGAAGCGGTTTGGATGTGATCCAAAATCTTTTCGAAGACCTCGTCCAAGCGGTAGTCCATCCATCATCAGTTGTATAGGGATCTATCGGAACGATGAGATCGATCCGAGACAACATTGACGGAACCTCCTTTACGGGGTTCTTTCATGTACTCCTTCGGGATTGTTATATTCCCTTTCGAAGATTGTCGTTGAGCCAACTTTTGAAGGTAATGCAATCTTCTATCTTGTGTCCAAGTAATCCGGTGGTAAGGGCGAAAGTTGGGATCACCTTTCTTGTTGACTTCTTCCGGTCTCTTGAGCTCTGACAGCTTGGAAATCTAGAGTCTTCATCGGACTACGGAACATTTTCGGCACTGCCTCATTCTTGAACGGGTACTCCCTGCTCAGAAGCTCCCTTAATGTATGTTGCGGACGAGGCGGTTGTTCATACTATGGAGATGACTGATAGCTAGGTTGGGGTTGCTGGTAATTCTGTTGAGGTTGCTGCGGCCTTTCTGACTATATTTGTATCTGTTGCTTGCCTTTATCGACTGCTGCAACGATCCCGGATTTCTTTTCAAAAGTCTTCACAGGCTTTTGCTTGTCTGTCTTGTCGGTGAAACTTAATTGCTTCGCCTCCTCTTGCAAGCTTCCGGCCTTGCTTAACAAATTCTTGAAAGTCTTAATGGTAAATCCCTTGAGGAGAAGATCTATCGGGCCATGAATGCTCTTAAGTAAAATGCCGACTGCATGATGTTCTTGTAATTGTGGCTCACACTTCATACTTAGGTTCCTCCATCGAAGTATGTAATCCACCAAAGTTTCATTCGGCTTCTGCTTCTCTACCACTAAATCACCTATAGTGATGTTGTGCTGAGCTCCGACAAATCGCTTGATGAAGAGGTTCTCTAGTTCTGATAATGTCTTCACCGAACCATTTGACAACATGCTGCCCAGGAACCAATCAAAGGCGATCCCTGACAGGCTGCTGACAAATTGTCTGAAGAGTAATGCATCACTTCCGCCGGCATTGCAACAACTGGCACGAAAATGTGCAACATGCTGCCGAGGGTTCCGGTTGCCCATCAAAGGTCTTGAACAGAGGTGGTACGAAGCCTTTCGGGTATTGGACAGCGTCGAATTCTTCAGGGTAAGGTCTACCCATCCGAATGGATGTCCCGCTCTTTGATTGTGTTAAGGCTTCTCGCACCTGCTGTTCCACCAAGCTCTTGATATCCTTTTCTGGAATCATGCTTTGTGTTGTATCTTTCTTTAACTGATCATCCCCATTGACGGACGTAATCTCCTTTCCTTCGTCTACAATGTGAATGACCTGCCGGGGTGTCTCTCTTTGGGGTTGCACTTGACTGCGGAGAGTGGCTAGGGCTACGCCCATCTCCTCCATCCTCTTCGCCATTTGGGCGATCGTATCGTCTTTCTCTTAAAGCCGCCTCCTCATCACTTCGGCTCCTCTCTTCGCGGACCGCGGAGCACCTTGTGAAGCCGACGAAGCTCGTGTTTCGACCATGTTGATTTCCGCATACTCATCGTCCTTGAATTCCGATGAATCAATCTCATCTCCAAATTTCTCTTCTCTTTCTTTTGCTAATCGTCGAATATCGAGTCCTCGACTTTTCCATAGCATCCTCTAGCAGGTCCTTTACGTGCATCCTCGCAGGTTGTCGTGTGATAGCCGTCGGGTTCCCTTCTCACGAGTCCCCTTCTATCGCAAGTAGCACTTTCTTCGATTCAAGTCTCCGACTAGACTTTCTTCTCGGGCTGTTGTTTCGATCTTAGTTGTCCAGGTAGTTCGACACCATACCATCCTTCTAGCGACGGAAGGTCCAGGACCGGATGGTGCTGGCGGCCCAAATGCTGGAAGGTGGTATCCTCCTTAATCTGTAACCCTGAAACAACGACAGGCGGACTAGCCTTCATCCTTTTATTTGGCTTTTCTGTAATGATGGCAGGTTCTACTCGAGGTCCAAGACGGGATTTGACTGGCACTCACCCTATCCTTCTTAGAATTTCTGATACGGGGCACTTTTCCTTCTTTGCTAACTTCTCGATCACGATTACGTAGTCGGGCGAATGGTGTAATCCTAGCCCTTTTCTTTACGCCGTCGTTGTAGTATGCGGAGTCGAGGTAATGTAGAAATAATTTTGCGGACATTTTCCTCGTCAGCTGCGGCGGAAAGGGGATGGAATCTACTTCCTTCCAAAAGGGGTGTATCTTCAGGCAATGGTATGTATTCAGGTAGTGGTGTGTACTCAGTGATTTCTTCTAAGAAAGCGACTTCAGCAGCTCTGGCCTTCCTAGCAATCTTCCTACTTCTGTTCCTTCTTTGGGTCCGTGTTAGTGATGGAATTCTCGAGCTGGACCCGATTTCAAAAATAGAAGGTCTCACGGGAAGGTCCGTACCCTCCACGGTAACGGGTTCACCATAGTTCCGGATTTCCTTCCCCTTTAATTTGACGGAAGCCGGGGTAGGTGCGGAGACGGCCCGCGACCGGTGGGGGTAGCAACAACGGTCATACATGGACAGCGAGTACTCCTCTCGAGTTGGAATCTTTTACAGGGGAGGAAACTCTCGAGTTGACCTAAGGTTGAACTCGATCAGCGGCTTCTCAGCTTCAGATACTTTGTTTGTCAGCGCGAAAAGGGAAACGTCAGTGATTTTGACATTTGTGTTCTCGAATCCTTCTCCAAACCGGATGATCCCATTGTCGGGCAGCTCATCCTTGTAAACAGCGAAGTCCAGTCCATTGGTGAAGGAGAAAATCGGCTTCGGGGCTTCCATTTGCGGGGTAGATTCGATTGTCGGTCCCGAGTTATGCTTCTTCTCATCGGGACGAAAAGAAATGAATCGAAAAGAGTCCGAACACATTCTTGTTCATGTATTTATAAGAAGGAGTTATTTGTTAAAAGAGTTATTCATTAGAGGGTTTGTTTATTTAGAACGGAACATTCAAAGGTGTAGAGAAGGTAATGAATCCGATTCAGAGTTGGAAAGGAAAAGAAAGTCTTATGCAAGACTTCTCGACTCGAAGGATCACTCCTAAACTAATACCTATTGGGGGTCCACCCCACCTCAGAAATGAGGTAAAAGGATCTCGGAACCTCTCTGTTTAGGGGTGTCTAAACAGTGGCTCCTAAATCCAAGAGAATGTCGGCTATACTCGTTCAAGGTAGAAATGAACATAGTATTCCAACGGAAAGAAGGATAGCTTGATCCACAAGGGACATGGATACACTACCGATTTTGA
>JAKZJZ010003152.1:0-10679 GCA_022702705.1 Papilionanthe hookeriana x Papilionanthe teres | reverse complement strand
GTATGCTTCGTTCAGTTACGTATTGCTATCCCTATAAAAAGTTATTGATTTTTCAAATTCATGTTGTTGTTTTGAGTATTTTAATTCCAATAAATTGCATGTTGTGAAATAAATTCTAGGAAAATTTGGTGATGTTTCTTATGACCGGAGAACCCTAGGAAAAATAGGTTTTGAGTTAGTTCATTTAAAACAACCCTAATTGGCTTAAACATCCAAAATAGGTCTCTAATTAATTAGAGTTAACCATGCATCAAATTGACTTGAAATCAATTCTCCACTGAACTTTAGGATCAGAGGAATCCACCATAAAAGTTTGAGGTCAATCGGACTCGGTTAGCCCCACTAATCGGTCGATTAAGCCACTTAGCCATTTTAAACTTTAAAATTTCATAACTTTTAAAATACCTTTAAAAAATTCACCAAATTGGTTTTGGAGCCTCTCTGATATCAGGGGAACCTAAGAAAATTAAAATTTCAATTTTCTAAAAAAGTTGATTTTTAATAATATTTTAATATTTTTAATAATTAAAAAATAATAAAAATCACAAAATTAATAAAATTCACCAAAATGTCACATTTTGAATTTTAATCACTTAGGAACAAATCCCACATTTTTCTTAGGTCTATTTAGTGAGATATTAAATTTTAAAGCTTTAAGGTAATTTTAAAATTAAAAAAATGTATTTTCTAGCATTTTCACTAAAATAATTATAATAAATCATAAAAAAAATCAGAAAATTGCAAAATTTGCTTCTCTGATTTCCTTGATATCAGAGAGATTTTTGAAAAATATAAAATTCATTTTTCAACATTTATTTTATTTTTAAATTAATTAACACTCCAAAACTTAAAATAATTATAATAAAAATAATATAATTCAAAAAATCACCAAAATTGGTCCAAGTGGTTCTCTGGTCATTAGGAATGTCCCCTAATTTTCTTAAGGACAGAAACTTTCCCTTGGTCATGTTATTAAATTTTCCTTGGAAATCTCTTTTTTCTACCAAAAATAATTATATAAATAAATTAAATACAAAAAAATCACATTTTCTCCTCTCATGTCTTTATCGACATATGAGTGAAGTCACATAAAAATTTCAAGTTCATTTGAGTTCAATTTAGTGAGTTATGAAATTATTAAGCTTAAAGGGTAAAATGGTAATTAAATTTTTTTAATCCTTAATTAAAACTTTAGGTTTAATAAAAAAATAACAAGTAAAATATTTGATCCTAATCTGATTTGGATGATTGAAATTTAAATGATTAAAGGGTAGAAACCCATTAAGCAATTTTAAAATAATTAAATCTTAATTAAATAATTGATTAAATTTGGAAGAATAATAAAATTGGAATTATTAAAATAAGGGATATTATTAGGAAGAGATTTATTCTTTAATTTAAAAATCCCTAAATTAATTATCTCATTAATATTCAATTCTTAATTAAAATGATAACTCAAATTTAAAATATTAAAAGACTTAATCATTAAACTAAAATTAAATTATTAAACTCTTTTAAAAATTTCAATTAAAATTAAAAATTAAATTAAATTAAAATTAAATTAAATTAAATAAATTAAATTAAATCAAATTAAATCAAATTAAATCAAATTAAATTAAATTAAATAAAATTAAATTAAATCAAATTAAATTAAAATCAAATCAAATTAAATTAATTTAACATCAAATCAAACTCAATTGAATTAAATTAAATTAAAACTCGATTAAATTAAATTAAATTGAATTAAATAACATCACCTAAAACAGAAAGAAATTAAATATAAAGCAACTTGAACACTATTCCAAATTTAAACCCTTTAACTTAAATCAAATCATTTGAATACCAATTTACCCTCGAAAGCTTTGGTTATTATAACTCCTAAATAGAACATTAAATGAAATGTTACTTCATTTATAGGATATTCAAATGTCCTAGTTCACTGAGCAAGATAACAACAAAACTTGAATTCTCGGACGATTAATTCATTTATATAATTAAATTCATTTCGGACTTAAAACAATCCTAGAAATATTGAAAAGATGTTTAAGATTCTTCTTAAGCACTTCCTCAATATGATAGGACATTTATAAGAACAATTGAATTTAATTATTCTTTGATGAAGAAAATCGTCCTCAAACCAAAAACACAAAAACCTAGACGTCATAGGAAATGACTAGCTATAGTGATTAGGAATTTGGTAGAAAACCATAACCCTTCCCTTAGCTTTACCTAGGAACTTGCTTAAATATTCTAATCGTGTTTTAAGTGCAGCTTGGGATGACGGGAAGACCCTCCGTGTATGCTTTTATTTTATTGCAATTTACTTTCTTGCAATTTACCTTCTTGCAATTTATTTAACTGCATTGCACTTACTTTTCTTGCATGATAAACAACTGTTGCATGAAAACTCTCACCTTTAGGATAGACCCTAAAACTGAAACCAAAACTAAGATAAAAGTCATTGCAAAGATAAAATTCACCGCCACAACATTTCAAAATATAAAACAACTCAAAATTTAATCACAAATCGAACACAAAACTACAATTACAACTAAATTAAAACATCCCGTTGGATGATCGGGAATACCTCGGATGATGTAACCTACGTGTTGCTAACGGGATTTCCCACGGTCTAAATGAAAGTGTGGAACTCATTCGGTTGAGTTTAGCAAATTCATCCGGACTAAGTGAATCCGATAAAAATAATGATGCCGAAGGATGGAACCGTGGGATCTTAACCGGTGTCCTTATAATCAACTTTAAGATTTGTTTTAATTAAAACACAAAAAAAAACACACTTGGAAATTAAGACTTCTCTAAACCAAAACACTTTTCTCATCCCTCGATTTACGACTTCTAAACTAAACCTCTGCAACAACAAGGAGCTCGGAGCATGGTGGGCAGCTCGGCCATCGTCATCAGCAAAACTTGAATCTACATCAGCAAAACTTTCCTAGAACTAAAAAACAAAACCATAGGACTTTGAGGTAGTTTTCCTAGTGCGACATAAATCCTCAACCTTTTTTTAGGCATTTGCATTGCAAATTAAGCCCTAACCAGTTTTAGGATTCCGAGGTAGTCGTCCGATACGACAATAAACCCTCACATCTTCGAGGCTATTTGTTTGATTTTATCATACAAATATAAGTCCTAATTAATTAAAATTGGCAAAATCAAAACATCTAAATAAATAGTAGGACTTTCTTAAATCCAAGCCAAACAATAGGATAGTCGGGAAATTATCGAAGTTCACTTCGAATCACGCGATTTCTCCTACTTTTCTTCCTTTGGATTCACAAAACAAAATGTTCCAAACTTGATCCATTCCCTATTGAAATTCCAAATTTCAATCCCTTGAAAATCTTAAACTTTGAAATCCTTGAGAGCAGAATTATTGATTATTATCGAGAGTTTTCTTAGGTGATTCCCATCACTTAAGATGTAATTAACTATAGGGGCTTGCCCTTATAGTGAATTTTAAAGAACCTGAGTAATATAAACCCCTGTTTAATGCTTTCATATTAAGCGAGGGAATTTGTCGGCTTATGAAATTGATTCGCAGACCAAACGGATGTCACAAATCTTCTAGTTTATTTAATCGAGCCCCATCGCACGGTGTGTCTATCCTTAGGGATAGATACACGGCTTGTGGTGCGGTGCTCGTTTATATAAACTATTTGGGATGTGAGATCGGTTTAATCTCATATCTTAAAACCTTCAAATTTAAAATTATTTTCAAAACCAAATACTACTTCTCAAAATTATTTATTTAAATTAAATTTAAAATTAGCCGACAACTTCTGTTAGGCGACCCCCTTTTCAAAATACAACACAACCCAAAAATAAGCCGCACAACTCCAACTCCTAAAAATGAATGGAAACTACTTTCAATTCCTCTCTAATGGCTTCCAATTCAGTAGATTACCCTAGATTTCAAGTTTACAATCGGAGAAAGTTCGTCAGTGCCGAGGCGCAGTGACTTTTCAACAAGGTGATGTCTAAGAGAAGACTAATCAAGGAAAGAGGATTCATCAATAGAGGATTAAGCGATTCTTCATCACCAATTGAACAAATGATTGTGAGGCGAAGATGAGAAGTGTTTTGCTCTACTACTGCCGCATTAGTCATTCCTACGCTAATTTACATGGAATCAACTAAGGGAGCGTCTATGTGTGAGGTAGGTGGATAACATTTAATTCTGGAAGGATTTATGAGTTATACATGCTTAAGAATGTTCTTGTATGCCATTATTCGAATTTCGTGCCGACGAGAGACAAGATGAATGAAAATTTCCATTATTTGACGGACGAAACCGAAGACTGGGAAGTTAGAGAAAACGGGTACGTTAATTTTTCTGCAACACTTTTAAATTCCATTTCAAAAAATTTGCACTTTTTCATATCTGCTAAGTTTTTGCCGATGATGAAAATCATCAAAGTCACTAAAGAAAGTGCAATTTTGAACTACTGCATTTAAATGGGATGGCACATTGATATTGGATTAATTATTGTGAAGTGTGTGTTTGGCCTGATCGTTCAAGGATCATCTCAAGGGCTTGGACATCCTTCAATAAGTTTCTCAATATGCAGTTTTTTTTAAGTTTCGTATGAGATTTGGGAGAAAATACTGTTACCCTGGAAACCTTTAGACCCAACTCGTCTGTTCCCCGCCAATGATGAGGACAATGACACGGGCTTGATCATGGATCAAGCATCGCAGAATTCTGTTTCTATTCAACCTCTAGTAGCGGACAAGATACAGATGATCTTACACTGAATCAAGAATCTAGAGAAGTAGGTACAATATTTAATAAGTACAGTTAACAATATGTCTGATTTCTTTGATCATATCGATTGGAGGATGAAAAAATATTTTGATCATACTGGGCAATTTGAAGCGAGTTTGATACGCTTAATGAAGAAGATGGGATGGATTGATGAAGATTCAACTGAAGAATTTCCATTCCGATCTTTTTATAATATGTTTGTTCATGTTCAAGCAATAGGTGATATCAGAGGAGAAACCCGTACAGATTCAGAAGAGTAGTAGAATTAAATTGTTTGTTCTTTATGTTGTGTTTGATTTGAATTTTGTTTGTGCGTTTGTTTTTTTAGTTTGCTTTTTAATCTCAGTATATTTGAGATTATGATTGAAATGTTTATTTTTCAGCATTTTGAGTGTTGTGGTTTGGATTGCGACGCTGATTAGATGGATTTAGGTAGAGAAAATACCTATATATGTGTGTTATGTAATGTGTGTTGTAAAAACTTGGATTTAATATACAAATGTGAAGTTTTGTTGTGTGTATGTTGATTTGAGTTAATACATCACTTAATTACTTAAAATATATGATTAAAATGATCGAACAGATGATGACGAGGCTTAAAATTGATCGAAATCACAAAAATTTAAAAATGATCAATATTTGAGAATCTCGCCGACGGCGCGCTCGAGGCCGCCGACGGTGTGATTTTCCCCAGGGTATTAGAATTTAATTCAATAGAACCCGCCGACAGCGCGAACGACCCTGCTGACTGTGAGATCATGAATATTACCTTTTAACTGCAATTTTCATCGGTCAAATGCCACTATCCATCGTCTTCTTCCCTGTTTTACCCAAAAATTTGACTTAGGGCTTGATAGATCTTTGATTTGGAGCGATTTCAACACATTCTAACACAAAATTTCATCTTCCCTTGGTAAGAGCTTCACTCCTATGTAAAATTTTTTTATTTTCACCATGAATTTCTTACACATTAAGAAATTTTGAAAATTTTGAAAATGTTGTGAAAAGACTTGGAAGGAATTCATGAAACTTGATTTAGATTGCTTTAAACCCCCTTTAGAAGCCATTATATTAAAATTTTGGAGATTAGTTTTGATTTTTGTGATTTTGATAGATCAAAAAATGGCTCCATGACAAAAGAGAAGACTCGATTTATAAACGCGAAAGCACAATCGAGGTATACTTCAATCTTTCAAAGTAAGAAGTGCATACAAGATCGAGTTTTCAAAAATCTTGGAGGAGAGGTGGAACGAGTTATCAAAGAGAGAGGATGGGAGAACTTCTGCTACACAACAAATAATGCTGCTATTGAAGTTGTGTGAGAGTTTTACTCTAATCTGACTCAACTAGAGGATAAGTTTGTCCAAGTAAGGGGTTTTTCTATCCACTTTAATGCTAATCGCATTAACTCTTTTTACGAGCTTCACGGCTATTTTTCTAGTAAGTATGAAACATTTGGAACAATGGAGGGTCCATTAAATGATGTTATTAACTTTCTCACTGATGGAAAAGGCACTTGGAAAATTAAAAATTGTGAACAGATTAACTTTCTACTGTCCAGGATGAATGCTACTGCTAAGGCATGGCATTATTTCATTTTTTTGACTCTGCTACCCACCTATCATCATAGTGAAGTCTCGAGAGACGGAATCGTTCTAAATTTACGTATTCAGAACAACAGAAGTATAAAGGTGGGGAGAATAATTTATAAGAATATTATGGCCACTACGAAGAGTGAGACAAGTGGATATTTAGGGCATCCTCGCCTAATTTATGCACTTTGTCAATTATCTGGAGTTGAAGAAAGAGATGATGAGGAATGGGCGTATCCGATGAAACCCATTAATAAAACAAATATAAAGACTTATGAATTCTATGAGGAATGGAGATTAGGGAGTACGAGCAAGGCACCTTCTACTAGTAGACACATTCCTTCTACTAGATATGACCCTCCTGCCTCTAGTCCCCCTACCTTATATGATTTGATGAATGCCATAACCCTGCAGCGAAAATTTTTGAGCAGTTAGATGAAAAATTAGAAGAAATTGATCACAGGATGGAAGGATTAGAGAGAAGACATAATCACGATAGTGAGTATCTTCAAAGGCACTCTAATTTTGAGATGGCATATTATGATGCACAGGCTAGGTACTACAGAGGAGAGCCTGATGTTACTTCTCCAAAATGGCCCTGATATACTCAGTATCAGCCTAATCCTCCCGCTGACTAGTGTGATGAAGACATTGTATGGGAATTTGATGATTGAGATTTGCGATAGTGATGTGATGTGATGTGTGTATTTGTTTTAGTTTTGTTTATTGTATTTTGTGGATTATGCTTTGTTTCTGCGATATATGTTTAGTTTTGCAGTTTGCATTTTTAATTCTGGATGTTTTTGTGATGGATTGTTATTGCAATTGTAATTGTAAAACTGAATAGTCTAAAATAGTAAATTGTTTGTTCTGTGTTGTGAAATACATATGTCCTGTGTAGTTAGTTGTTGTTGTTTAATGTTTAGTTTTATATACTTGTTTTAAAATTTCATTACCACAAAGAAATTTTCTAAACTATTATATGTGTAGAAAGGTTTTTAAATATTACAGGTCAGTTAAAGTTAGAAATTTTGAGAAGAACCTGCAAATTTCAAAAAAGACAAAAATGCCTAAAGTGCAAAGGTATGAATTTTATATTTAGAATTTTTCTTTTCACCATGTATTTTTTTTCTATTATAGAAAACTTTAAGTTTGGAGGAGGGAAGAAAAATATTAACTATTATATGTTCTCAATGAACATATTTTCAAAAATTACAACATGATTTTTGTGATAAAATTTAATTAAGATAACTATATTTAGATTTTATCGAAATATTATAGAAAATTCAAAGAAATATTTTTGGTAATAAAAAATTAATTTTATAGGTTAAAGTTATTTAGTATAAAAGGATAAGAATATAGTTAACTATTTAAAGTAAAGAAAACTATATTTTAAAATATTAAGAGTTTTAGGAATTTAGTTGAGAAATAAAAGATTGGGATTCAATGATGTAAAAACTATGAAGTACATATAAGGTAAAGATGTTTTAAAGTTTCAAATTTAGGAAAAGAATAGTGAAGTTCAAAATTATTAACATGCTATCCAGATATAGTAATCCTCACTTAAAAAAGTAAAAGAAAGAAAAAGAAAAAGATTGAAAAACAATCCCTCAAAAGAAAAGAAAAATATAAAGGATTAAAAAAAAACAATCCAAAAGAAAAAAGTAAGTGAGGAGAAGCTTGAGGAGATGTCCTATCAAAAATTGGCTTTACTTAGATTAGCCTAAAGGGAAAACTAAAAGCATTTCTGAACTTATATTTATAACTAATTTATTTACTAATAGTATTGATCACTGAAAAATTTATTAAGAAATTCATACCTATTTTTGATGAAATTGCACTTTAAAGAAATGTATTTTCTTTATTTTGTTGCAGGAATGGAGAATTTAGGTGATAAAAGCAAAAATCATAAAAAGGAGCGGATTTGGAGCAAAAAGGAAGAAAATAATGCAATTTGTGCCGAGGTCGCCGAAGGCGAGATCGAGCCCGCCAACGGTGAGGGTACGAGGAAGAAAATTCCGAAGGATTTATAACCTGTCTCTGCCGACAGTCGAGCCCGAGCTCCGCCGAGAGCGAGATAGACGCGGTTCGAAGACCTTCTAGAAGCCTCGCCGACAGCCGAGGTAATTCGTCGCCGACGGCGAGCTAGTTCAAATGGCGCAGATACATTGAACCTGGACACTTTTTGAAGGGATGCTTACACACCTCTTGGTCCTTTGCTCACCTCTATATATAGAGGCCAAAATTTAGCCTCGAAGTGTGTGTGTGTGTGTGTGAGTGAGTGTCAATTTGTGTCTTAAGAGTCTTTTATTTATGTGTGAGCAGTCTTTAGAGTCTTAATTAGTGTAATTAGTGAGTCTTTAGTGAGTTAGTGAGTTTTTAGTGACTCTTCGTCGTACTCGGAAGGAAGAATCAAAGGAACTGCGAGGAGTCTCGTTGGGATAAATCGAGATAAGTATTTGTATTTATTGTTTTTAACTTTAAATGAAATCATGCTTAGTTTAGTTCCTATGTATTTTGAGTAGTTTATTAGCTTTTCTCCTCGTTATGAAATTGAGTGACTTGATGAACTTAAAACGAAGTACTTTTATATATATTAATAAATTGTGATAATTTTTACTTAATACTTAATTTACTTTCAAACGGCCATTTGATTTGTTAAAATATGTTGAATATCAACTATAGTAAAAATTACATCGGATATTCGGGAATTCAAAAGCCTTCGGAAGGAAGGTGCAAATAAATAGGAAATAATATCATCGGGCGTAGAATCGAGCATTTTAGTGTGACGGACTAAAATATTCAATTCGGTCCTATTGTTTCGAGAGCCGAAGTGTAGATGTTAGCCCTCAGGCGAGGGAACGTGGGAGCTCGAAGTGGCGACGGTATCCTCCCAGCCTAAGCCGCGATTCAGTAATCAAACATGGGATTAGTCAATATTATTTACACCGGACCAAAGGGTAAAGAATAGGAATGCTCCTATTTGTCACAATACCTTAAAATCATCTATTTAAATTCATCAATCACTTAAATTTCTAAACAAGGGAAATATACTTTTTCCGAATAGTTAAGACTTATTTAGCAATTAGTTTAATTTCCCGCACTTTCAATACGTATTAATTTTCTACTTAGTTAAGTTACCTAATTAAAATACTTAGTTTACTTTATTGCGCTTAAATTTAGAATTCCAAATTTTCGTATACTATTTTAAAATTATTATTATTATTATTTTAAAATTAGTTGTTATTTAATTTTCTATTTCCCCGTGATCGATAACCGTGACTCCACTAGAGCCCCGTATTACTTTGATACGATACGTATACTTGCGTAAGCATCCACAACATAAACAATTACAATTCTATACATATAAAATAGCGGGGTCAAGTTTTCGACATCGTTGCAATTAAATTAAAAATATCATAATATAAAATCGTGGGTCAAGTTTTGACGCCGTTACGGGGAAAGTAAGAAAAATTTACTAGAGTAACGAACTATTTTAAAATAATCATAATAAATAAATTAATATCTATTCTAAAATTGTATGCGCAAATTAGGAAACGAAAATTTAATACCTTACGATTCTGAATTAGAGCATACAATTAAAAGAATTAGAAAACAAAAGAAACAAATTATAAATTTAACACAAATGACAAATATTCCTGAAATTCAAAATATGAACCAACAAAGACCATTAAGAGATTATGCCAACCCTACATCAAATGAAATTCATTTAACTATTCAAAACCCTGATGTAGCTGCTAATTCATTTGAACTTAAACCTGCAATTATCCAAATGGTACAAAACAATCAATTTAGTGGTTCACTCTACTCGAAGATCCTAACTTACATCTTGCTAGTTTTCTAGAACTTTGTGCTACTTTTAAATATCAAGGAGTATCCGACGATGCTATAAGACTTAGACTTTTTCCTTTTTCATTAAGGGATAAGGCTAAAATGTGGTCGAATTCGTTAAGCACTCGGATCTATTAAAACTCGGGGAGAATTATCACAAAATTTTCTATCCAAATATTTTCCACTATCTAAAACTCGCTAAGTTTAGAAATGATATAACTTCTTTTTGTCAGTTAGATGGAGAATCAATATATGAAGCTTCGGGAGAGATTTAAGGAACTTCTTAGAAATGCCCACATCATGCGCTACCAGATTAGGCCGATTATTCAAACCTTTTATAATGGATTAGTAGGATCTTTAAGATCAATCATCGATGTCGCTACGTGAGGTTCATTAATGTCTAAACCATTTGATGAAGCTTATGCACTAATCGAAGAAATGGAAACAAA
>JAKZJZ010003151.1:0-10679 GCA_022702705.1 Papilionanthe hookeriana x Papilionanthe teres | reverse complement strand
CAAAATAAAAAATAAAAAACCCACGACACTAGGGGAATTGTATTTGTGGGAAGAGTGGCGGTTTGGTAATGGGCGGTGGATTAGGCTAGAGGTGGAGGTGGGTAGGTTGAGGAGGAGAAGTTGGGGCCAGTGGTTTGAATCAGAATGGGTGAAGGGAGGTGGATTCTTGAATGCCTGTTGAGGAGGTGCGGGAAGAGGAGGTTGTAGGGTGGCTAGAATAGAAGATGTGGGGGAAGGAGGTATGGATGGTGGCTAGGAGTAAGGGGAAGAAAAGAGGGGAGAGGATTGGTGGCTGAATGCTTGGAGGAACAAAAAAAAAGGGGAGATATAACAACGACAACGACCGGCTAGATGCTGGAAGGGGACAACAGGCAGGCTGTTGGATAATTTTTGGCTAGCGGCTGTAGGCTAGTAGGGGAAGCACCGAAGGGGGAATCAAATTCCCCTACTTTTCTCCATTTTCCCTATCCCCATTATGACACTGAAGCTCCATACAGTCGCGAGCGCCAACCCTAGGTTCTCCACAATCTGATTTGAGATAAAGTTATATGTGGCTCTGCTAGCTACCAACACTACAATCGGCTATTCCCCAATCTACCCTTTACCTTTATATTGTGATTCAGGGTAATCCCACCACACCAAATGTTGATGCTCCTCCTCAACCACGTCCTCCTCTGATTCCTCACTCTCTGTATCCTCTCCTGAACTTGAAGAATCTGAAGGGCGCACTCATTGCAATGGTAGCCTGGGGATATCTCATCACAATGGTAACACAAGCCTTTTACTCTTTTATTCTGCACTTCTGCATCTGTGAGGCGCTTGAAATTATCCCCGGGATGAGTTCCTGTTTTCTTCTCCTTCGACATTTCTTTCAAAAATGACATTGTCTGGGTCTTTGGTGTCATGATTGTAATAGTGCTCTTGTAGTCCTCCGGTTATGCCACATTTTTTGGTCTTTTTCACCCGTTTCTTAGCTACCATCATCTGAGTGAGCTTCATTATTTCGCTCAATTCTCACGGTGATACCAGAATTAACGCTGACCATGATGCTAGATACGAATTTATTAATAACTTAAAAAAGATGATTAAATTAAAGGATTCAAAAAGAAAGATACCACGCAAGCCAAAAACATAAAACAAAAGTTAGAAACAAAGACTTAACAAATAAAGACACAACAAACTTGTCAAGGAGGGAGTCCGAAGAGATGGTGCTAGAATGGAGATTGCATTGAAGACCGGGGAGGTGTCGGCGAAAAGGAAGAAGTCGGACAACAATACAGTGTTGGTCGAGTCGTCGAACTGCAGCTGGATGGAGTAGGGCATATAGTCAAATGCTAGAATCCGAAAGTGGCGAGAATGGCAGCAGAAGCTGAGGAGCGGAGGCATGAATGGCAGCCAGAGCCGAGGAGCAGAGGCTACACTGGCGGCTAAAGCCAAGGAGTGGAGCCACAGATGACCGCTGAAGCCAAGGAGCGAAGGCACAAACGATGGCAGCGGTGGGAGGCACTGGGAAGGTCTGTTGGTGGCTACTGCCTTCTGTGAGGTAGGGGACAGAGGATCAGAAGTTAGGGGAGCTGCCGACTGGAGGGGAGCCTAGAAGGGCAGTCGGGGCTGTGACGGTTTGTAGGGAAGCCACAAGATGGATCGACGATGTGCGGGAGGAGCAGCAGGGGCTCTGGCCACGACAAGGAAGCTGCAGTTGGGAGTGTTCTGTTGTCTGGAGGGGCAGTAGGGAGAGGCTGCAACAATCCTGCAGAGGAACTGCAAGGGAATCAACTGCAGACAAGAGGAGCAACAGGGAACCCGGTGATTGTAAGGGAAATATACAACAGCTCTGGAAGGAGTAGAAGGGGCACGAACTGCAGGGAAGCTACATGGGGGTTTGCGACATCTGGAGGAACAGGAGAAAGGCAGAGAAGCTGCCTGTTTAATCGCTGAAATCGCTGGAATGACAACAAGCAAGTGGACTTTGGGGCATGGCAAAACGACGAAGATAAATACCACCTCAGACGGGGTTATAAACTGAGCACCTTCCTCGTCGTCGGACACCACTTCTAGGGGGAAAATATTCAAATAAAACTAAATTCTGATTTCATAAGCAAGGCCCTTTCTTAGACACAAGTGCTACTATTTATAAAAGACTTGACTCAACTTTAGGAAGCATTAAAATAGGAAAGGAATAATATCATATTTCAGAGTCTAAGAAAAACTTTTAAAATTGGGAAGGAAGCAAATCAGATTTCAGATTTAATACAAGGGTTTTAAAATTAGGAGAGTATTATAGAATTGGGAAAGGTTTAGGGAGGCGAGAAAGAAAGAAAGAAAAAGGAAAGACAAAGAGGGGAAGGAAAAAAAAGGAAACGAAGTAGAAGGGGCGGTGGGCCCCCCTATAAAGGGTCCGATCAGTCCAGTTGGGCTGGATCTGCACTCGGTCGGTCCCTAATGAGCCCCTGTGTCAGCCTCCTGAGTTTGGGGGAGCTTCGATCTCAACTGTCGAAACATCTGGATCCTCAAAATTCGGAGTAAGATATGCAACATTGAATGTGCTGAAATGTTGTAGTTCCCTGGTAAGCCAATTTTGTATGTGTTGTTGTTGAGCTTTTGTAGAATTTTGAAAGGTCCATCTACTTTGGGTTTCAGCTTTCCGAAACCTCCTACGAGGAATCTTTCCTTTTTTCTACTGAATCTAGATGAAGTCGTCCTCTTTGAATGTCACATTCTTTCTTAATTTGTTTGCTTGTGCTTGATATTTTCAGTTTTGTCTTGCAATCTCTTTGTCAACCTCTTCATTTTTTTGTTGGATTTGGTGAACCCATTTTGTAGCATCTTGGCTGAGTTCTGACGTTAATAGGAATGGAACTAGATCAAGCAGTGTGAGTGGATTGCGGCCATAGACAATCTCCAATGGGCTGCATCCCGTTGTCTGACTTGTGGATCTATGTTGGCGAATTCTGTTTGGGCGAGAATGAGATCCCATTGTTTGATATTCTTTGCCACAAAACATCTGAGTAGGTTCCCCAGGCTTCTGTTCACTTCTTCAGTCTGATCGTCTATCTGTGGATGGGTTGCTGAACTTCACCCATAAAGTACGCCAATAATGACTTACAAATTTGACATCTCTGTCAGAGGCTATGGTTCTAGGAATCCTGTGTAACTTGACAATCTCACTGAAGTATAAGTCAGCAATATGAGAGGCGTCTAGTATGCTGTGACGGGATACAAAATGTGCAATTTTTGAAAATTGGTCTACTACAACCATTACAAAATTTTTGTTCCTCTATGTTCTAGGGAGTCCTAGTACGAGGTCCATGTTGCGTGTAATTCTTTGTCGTAGGTTAAGTACTTTCTCTTGGATTCGTTGAGTTTCTCGCTAAAAAAGCGATGGGGTGACCACCCTGGTTCAGTGCTGCCTCAATTCTGATGTATGATTCATCAGATTCTTCTTCGAATAGTTGTGTGAAATCTGATAAGGTTAGAAGTGGTCATTGAGTTACTTTTTCTTTGAGTGTGCTGAAGCTGGTCTGGGCGGTGCTTGGCCAAGTGAACTTTTTTCCTTTTAAAAGTTCGGTGAGGGGAGCATTAATAGTGCTGAATTTTTTTAATGAAGCGACGATTGTATGATGCTAGCTCCATTTCCGTGAATGTTCGCAGTGTGGTTCATTTTATAATGGCTTCGATTGTGGTCGGATCCATTTAAATGCCTGTATATGATATAACCCAAAAAAACATATTTGATTTGCCATGAAAGTGCATTTTCTTGTATGAGTGTATATTTTATGTTCCAGAGTACTTCGAAAACTGTTGTCAAGTGTTGTGCATGATCTTCCTTAGAATGGTTGTAAAACAGTATGTCGTCAAAGTAGACTATGATGAAGTTCTCGATGATGTTGTGAAATATCAGATTTATTAATCGCATGATGGTGTTGGGTGCATTTGATAGTTCGAAGGGCATGACTGTTCACTTGTATAGTCCATCTCGTATCTTAATGACGGTCTTCCATTCGTCGCTTGGCCTCATTCGTATCTGGTGGTATCCACTGTGTAAGTTGATCTTTAAGAACAAAGTGGCTCCTTGTAACTTGTTCAGGAGATTATCTAGTTGAGATATAGGGAATCTGTACTTGATTGTGATTTCCTTGATGACTCTGTTGTCGATACACAACCTCCATGATCTATCTTTCTTGGGTACCTTTAAGGCAGGCTTTACGCATAGACTTGTACTTTCTCTAACTAGTCCTCTGGTGACAAGGTCTTACACTTGTCGTTGTAGTTCCTCATATTCTGTTGGCCCTAGCCTGTATGTAGGTCGGTTTGGTAGGACTGATTTCGGTATAAGATCTATAGCATGATGGATGTCCCTCAGCGGTGGTCTTCCCGCTGGCAGACTATCTTTCATGACGTCCTCGAGGTCTTGGTAGTAGCGGTTGTAGGCGTGCTAGAATTAAGTTTTCTTCCTTGGACCCCCTCAAGCAGGATTGGGGCTAGTGCCATGATGCTTCTCGAACTGACTTCTTGAATGTGGCTCTTGGAACGATTGTTTCCTCGGTGTCATTTGCTCCTCTGGTGTTATTACTTGGTAGTAATATGATGCTTTTGTCATCTTTCTTGAATGAGTATGTATTTTGAAACCCGTCATGTTGAGCTTTGTGGTCATATTGCCAAGATTGTCCCAGTAGAGTATGACATGCATCTATGACAACAATGTCACACCATACTTGCTCCTTTAATTGGTTGCCTATCAAGAACTAAACAAGGCATTGTTGATCCACGCGGATTTGATTCTCTTTTTTCAGCCAAGTGAGGGAATGGGGTTGGGAATGTTTTTGTATGGGTAATTCCAACTTTTTCACCATTAGTGTTGATACTACATTTTTATAACTGCCACTATCAATTATCAGGCTGCAAACTTTACCTTTAACTATACACTTTATGCGAAAGATGTTGTCATAGCCATGATTGGTTCCATACTGATTTTAACTATAAGACTTGCAGAATGATTCGTAATTCACCTTCATCCTCTAATAGCTTAAATGCCTTTTCAGCATTTTCTTCTGCTTCTTTATTCTTGCTTTCCTCCAGACACCTTGATCTGTAAAAAAGACAATTTGGCTTGTGGGGCAGCTGGAGGCGATGTGGTTAACACCATGGCATCTAAAATACTTTTTGGCTGATATTGGCTGCTACCTTTGTTGGGTTCTTTGCCGCTTGGATCAGTTTTTGCATCCTGGATGTTGGTTTCCTTGTTCATGGCGTGCCTTTGTTGATAGGTGTAGTTGTTGGCATTGGCTTGTATGAGGATTGCTGCTGGAAGAAAGACCGCGATCTGGCCTGCTTTTATTGCCTTTAAACTTTCATAAACCAATAGGATTGTAGGTATGCTCCTCTTGTTCGACCAAGTCAAAGTTTATTTGTAACTAATCAACTTTGGCTGTGAATTCCTCTACGACATTTCTCGCTGTTGAAGGTTGTCGAGCTTCAGGAATTTTCTTGGCGGTAGTGTGAGGGCAAGTTTTTCCGCAGTAACACTTTCTTCATTTTGTCCTACTTCGTGATTTTGTCGTTGCTGTCCCTCACACACTGACGTTTTAGGTTGTCCCACCATAACAAGGCGTGCTATTTTCAATTTAATAACTGCTAGTTTGACATGCTTGTCTTCAGGTATCTCCTTGTATTCGAAAGTTTGTTCGATTGCTCGTAGCCAGTTAAGGAATTCATTTGGATCCATACCAACATCAAATTTAGGGAGATCTATTTTGATGCCGAAGTCGCTGTGGTCTCGGGGTTCTTTTGTGGTCTGCTCTAGTATTGGATGCCAAAACGGCGTGGACAGTATTCTTCGTCGCTCCCATCTTTCAGGTGGAATGGATTGAAATCTTCGTCCCTGTCTTCACGTAGACTTTCTAGGTCACGGTCGAGGGTGACGTCGTCTTGGGTCCCATCATTAAGTTTGGCCAATTTTTATTACAGACAGTGGATTTGACGTTGTGGCACCTCCCAAGTGTGGTCCGATCTGTTCCTCTTTGGCGGGGCATAGCTGATGGTTCGGGGAGGAAGAGTTAAGGAGAGTGGAAGTAAAGAGGGGGCCAAAGAAATAGATGAAGAAGAGACAGCGAGGTGGGAGTGGGGTACGGGTGCAAATACTACATAACCCTAGGATAGGACTATGGTTGGGCTAGCTCAGATATCAAATGATACTGGAGTTAACCCAAACCACGACACTAGACACGAATTTATTAATAACGTAAAAGATGTTTACAACAAGGACTCAAAAAAAAGAAAGACAATGCGCAAACCAAAAACATAAAACATGCATTACAAACAAAGTCTCAACAAATAAAGACACACGAGCTTGACGAGGAGCGATGGTGTTGGAACGGGGGTTGTGGTGAAGGCCAAAGTTATTTCAGCGGCAGGGAAGAAGCCGAACTAAAATACAGTGCTTATGAGGGGTTGAACCACAACTGAATGGAGTAGGACACGTAGTCAAATGCTGGAATTTGGAGGTGGCGGAAATGGCGAACCGACCAGAATGGAGTAGGACACGTCGTCAAACCGCAACCGTGGAGCGGAGGTATGGATGATGGCTGCAGCGAGAGCGCTGTGAAAGCTTGCTGGTGGCCTCTGCCTGCTGTGAGGGAGGCGACAGAGGATCAGAGTTTAGGGGAGCTGCCGACTGGAGGGGGCTTGGAAGGGTAGTCAAGGCTACAACAGCTTGCAGGGAAGCTGCAGGATGGGTCAGCGATGGGCGGGAGGAGCAGCAGAGGGTGTGGCGATCTCATTAAAGCCACAAGTGGGTATGTTTGGCGGTCATGAGGTGCAGTAGGTAGAGGCTGCAAAAATACTGCAAAGGGATGCAGGGGAATCGGCTTTAGACACAAGCAGCAGCAGGAAACCCGACAACTATAAGGTAGAATTGCGACACTTCTGAAATGAGTAGAAGGGGCGCGACCTGCAAGGAGGCTGCAGGGGGGTTTGCGACACTTGGAGGAACAGGTGGAAGGCATAGAAGCTACCTGTTGGATTTTCAAAATGGCTGGAACGACGACAAGCCGCTGGACGGTTGGGGATTGTTGGAACGGCGAAGATAAACACTGCATCGTACGTGGTTAGCCGAAGAACCTTCTTCGTCGTCAGATACAGCTCTTCGGAAGGGAAGATATTTCAAAAGCAATGCCCTTACCCTATCAAACTTTAGGAAACATTAAAATAAGGAAGAAATAATATTAAATTTTAGAATTTTGGCAGGCTTTAAAATAGGGAAAGGAGTAAAATCTGATTTTAAATTTAATGCAGTGGTTTTAAAATTAGAAGAAGAATAAAATTAGGTTTAAGTTTTTAGGAAATGTAATAGAATTAGGAAAGGTTTAGGGAGGCAAGAAAGGAAAAAAAGAAAAAAAAAAGACAAGGAGGGGAAGGAAAGGAATGGAGAAGAAGTAGACTGAGGGGGTCGTGTGCCCCCCTTCACGGGGACCAGTCGGTTCTCCATGGTGGCAAATCTCTCTTACTTTTCTGATCTGGTTTGCCTTGCCTTTTCCTCTGGCACGTCAACTTTCTTTGCTTCCATACCACCTAGATCTAAGCTCTAATATCAATTTGATACGCTTCGACGCCAAAATTAGCGAAAAATCAATCATGAAACAACAGGAGATAGAAGGCAAACTAAAAAGAGAGCTGCTCTTAACAAACTAACAAAAGCAAAACGGGAGGATATAAGGGTGATCTACAATTCGAGAGGTAGATCGGCTCTCCGACAACACTAGACGCCACAATGAGCACCACAAGAAGAAGAAAAGCACAATAGACAACAAAGCTTGCATAAATAAAACAAACCATAAGTTCCTCCCCTTAATAAAATCGTCCCACAACATTTGAAAATTTTCCTTTTTCACTATCCCTCCAAATCCGCTTTAATTTCTCATCCTTGAGTATGTAATTAAGCCTCACGTGGACCCCACTTGCCTTGCCCCTTTTTGCTACAACAAGGTGCAAGGCTTCTTCACGCGAACAGGATCAACCCTCCTGCTATTGTGGCGGGCCGGTGCTTTGGCTTTCGAATGGTCTAGAGGGGATCTATCCAGAAACGAGCGTAACATTCTCCCACGTCAACTCGCCTCAGACAACATGGAGCTGAAGTTCTACTTTTGAACCGTCCCAAGACACCTCGTCCTCCACCTCCTCAAGACGCCTTGATATGTGAATGTGACAACTTAGCTTGTGGGACAGCTGGAGGCTACATTTCCATAGCCATGATACTTGAAACACCTTAGGACTGCTATATTGGAAGAGTTTCCCATTTCTGATTTTCTACGATGATCTTGTGACTCCCCTCTCTTGTCTAGGGGTGTAAATGAACTGAACACGAGTGAGCCTGTGTTTAGCTTGTGTTCGGCTCGTTAAAAACTGTCGTTGTTCGTGTTCGATTCGTTTACATTTCAAACACAAAAATTATTCTTGTTCTACTCGTTTGCTTATGGCCTAACACGAGCTGTTCGCGAACAAAGAACCGTTTTTAACTACCATAGTCACGCGTGACCATAAGATGTTAACGGTAGGGGTAGGATTTAAATTTTTTTATTTATATTAGTAAATCATTTAAATTTAATTTAGTATATATTTTATTCTTTTTTTAATTAATAATTTATTTAACTGCAAATCTTTAGTCTTCTAGACAATTAAATTATTTAAAAATACTAATTATATAAATATATATATATATATATATATATATATTATTTTGAGCCAAAATGAGAAGAACACGAACGAACAAATCTGTGTTCTTGTTCAGCTCGTTTATATATCGAGTGCAAAAAGATTGTTCTTGCTCGGCTCGTTTGCTTAGCGAACGAATCAAACACGAGTTTCTTAACGACCTGAATACGAACTGTTCACGAACGAGTCATTTTGACAGCCCTAGTCTTGTCTTGCTAACTCCTACCGAGGTACCTTTGTTAGTCGCGATATCTGTAGTAATTGATAGCTGCTGCTTGAATGAAAATTGTTGCCCGCTCTGTTTCTGCTATCTTTTCACCTTCAAGGCTATAATGTGTTCTTCTGACAGGTTCACACTTCATATGTAGTTGATCAAACTGTACTGTGAACTTCTCTACTGAAATGTCTCTTTGCTCCAGGAGGTGGAGCCTCATAAACATGTTCAGGCGGTAATGAAGTGGAAGGTATTTCTTCCGCATTGCTTTCTTCATTTTTTTCCACTTGGTATTCTTATCATTGCCTTCTTTTTTCTTCTGCATTTATAAATTATTTCACCACAATGAGGCATTCTTTTTCAACTTGATGGATGTTACTTTCACCCTCTTATCCTCTGACATCTCTTTATATTCGAAGATTCGTTCCACAAATTATAGCCAGTCTATAAAATCATCTAGGTTCATACCACCATCAAACTCTGGTAGATCCACCTTGATGCTGAAGTCCATGTGTATTTCATATGCAGGCTCCTCTCTCAGCCTCTGATATTGAATTCCAAAGTAGCGTGCCCGGTATTCCTCATCACTAATCTCTTCCCTGTGGAAGGAATTCAGATCTTTGTCCCTATCTCCCTTTCGACTCTACAGACCATGGTAGAGGGTAATCTCCCCCTAGGTTCCATCATCAACTTCTATGAGTCTCAGTTGAAGCTAATAGATCTGACTTTGTATCTTTTATCAAGTAGTCTCCACATGTATCTCCATGGCGGCATGATTAGGTTTTATGTTTGGAAATGGTGGTTGAGGATAGAATGAAAAAAAGAAAAAATTGTTGGAGAGGTAAGGTATCTGTAGGAAACCATAGAATATGACTAGGGTTAGACTGGCTCTGATACCAAATGATATCGGGATTAATCAACCCGTAATAGTTGTAGCAAATATTATTAAGTAGACGTCGGTTACAATCAAGACTCCAAACATAATTGAAAAAAAAATATAACAAACATCTACATCTGACAAGAGTCGGTGAATGGTATTCGTACGAAGAGGTGGCGGCTGGGTAGGTGGAGGTGGGTAGACGGAGCAGGAGAAGTTGCGGCTAGTGGTCTGCATTAGGAAGGAGAAAGGGCGTGGATTCTCGGATGGCTGTTAAGGTGGCGTGGGAAGTTGGAGGCTACAGAGTGGCTGGAATGGGGGATGTGGGGGGAGGGAGGTAGGGCTGGCTGCTAGGAGTAAGTGGGAGTAAGAGGATAAGTGGCTAATTGCTGGAAGGGACAAGAAAAGGGGGAGGTATAACAATGGGGCGGTTGGATGTTGGAAGGGGACAGGAGGCTGGTGGCTGGACAATTGCTGTTCGGCGGCTGTAGGCTGGTAGGGGAAGAACTAGAAGGGGGAATTAAAAGGATATAATCACCATCTTGGAGCTGGATACAGCCGAAGCACGATCCCTCTTTGGATATAGCCCTAGCAATGGAAAGAAGCTTATAAGCAACAATTTGGAAACAAAACATAACCTAATCCTAGACTCAACAGACACACATATTAATAGAGGATAGATAGGCGTGGGGGCTCTGTTGGGGCGCGGAACTTGGTTGGTGAGTCTCGCCCCAAGGAGGGAGCTGACTGGTTCAGCCAAGTAGGCTGCTTCAGTTCAACAAGCTCCTGCATCAGTTTGGTCCTTCAGAAGAGGGGGTGAAGGCCTGGATGGACAGCAAAGTAGGACAACAACATCAAAGTGAGGATTCACGGCAATGG
>JAKZJZ010003150.1:0-10685 GCA_022702705.1 Papilionanthe hookeriana x Papilionanthe teres | reverse complement strand
GAGGTCTTCTTCTCTTTAGTACTTAGATCTAGCCTTAAGCTTTTCCTTCGACTATCTTAGAGGACTAGAATTGGGACCCGCCTTTTAGAAATTCAAACCACTTCTAAACTCCCTACAAACTCCACAAACTCGACCATAGACCCCTAATCACCTAGAGGGTTGAAATCAAATGTGGAAGTTTAAAGGATGAGTTCCTATAGGACTCTTCGGCCTTAGGATCGCCCAGTGGCCTCGGTCCAGTGAAGGGGCCGACTTACACTACACTTACACACTACATTTCCACACACTTCCTAAAACCACACCCATACCCAACTTAACCTCCCGACTCATGTAGGTGATTCACATGGATGGTCCTTAACCCCTAAGCCCTCGACAAGAGGTTAGGAACAACATAGCGAATGCCTCAAATGAGTCCTCTCATGGCTCATATGGGCTTGAGATGGCTTCATGGCTCAACCAAAATGATTTCTTTCCACCTAAATTCACCCAATCTTCAATTTCCCAAATTTTCAATTTTTGACCCCCGAGACCCTACACCTACTAAACCTACCCAAAACCTCGAAATTACTCCAAATTTTTGCAAAATTTCCAAATTACCCAAAATTTTCCAAAATCAATCCCAAACATCTCCACATCACTCAAATTGATCATCCATACCCAAAAATACCAAAGATTCCAAAAATACCCCCCAATACCCTCCAAATAACCCAAAATACCCTTCTTGCCTAAAAATCCAAAAATTCAAAAAATTCCCAGAAAATTCCAGAAAATCCCAAATATTCCCAATTTCATTTTGTCCAACTACACCATGGGCCAATTTTGTCAATTTACCCTACTTTTGTCAAAACCCCCAATTCGACCCATTTTAATCCAAAGTGAACCCAATGTCAAACCAAACCTACCCAATTGACCCCAATTTTGGTCCAATTCAATTCTAAACTTCAATTCAACATCCCCAATACCAATCTAGACCAAATCCAAGTCCAATTTGATTGACATTTGGATCCAATTCCACTTTTGACCTTAAGGCCCATTTTTTCGACCTAAGCCCAAACCTAACCCAAATGAACCCAAACCCCAAAAATCAAAGCCCAACCAAAGTCAAAACCTCTTTGAAACACTCCCATAAACACTTCTCAACAATAATTCTACATCAATTTCAACCCTAGCCCAACATCGGCCCAACTTGGCCCACTTGGACCTATATTGGCCCATTCACCAAAAGAATCCAAATCCAACCCAATTCAAGCCCAAACTACCCCAAATTTGCTTCAAGTTACTCATGACACATCCATGAGCTAAACCCAACAATTATTTGGCCCAACCTTTTACAAAAATTTTCATCCATGAACACATTCATAAACTTAAAAGCCCACTTCCCTTAAACCCTTCTAAAAGCCCATTTCCTTCAAAATTCAAAAGCCCAAATCTACCCTAAAGCCCACATGACATCTCCATTTGTCATCCATTTAATTAAATCCATTACCTAAGTCCTAAAATCATCATTGAATTATTCCAAATGAAGCTTCATCCAAATTCCCATCAAATTACCAAAAATTTCTTAAAACCCATTTTTATGAAATCGACTCAACTTTCCCCAAGCCAAAGACAAGCCATGCAAGCCATTGACAAGCCACATGAAGCCATGGGAGGCTTGACATGTGACCATGCCATTAATGGTAAAAGGAGGGGCTCCTTTCCTAATCTTTCATTAAGCCTTTTTTACCTTAAGCATGTCACACACTAAACCATGTTTAGCCACCTCATCATGGATAGAGACCACACCACTCTCTCTGGCCGACCCAACCGATCCTCTCAGCCCAAAATCGGGCCATGGGGAGGTGAACCAAGCCCAAAAGGTGGGTTGACCCATTTGGACCCAAAATAGGCTCATCCCCCATTCCATTTCAATCCAACTCCTTTACACATGGCAATTGCCAATTGATCGCACAAACCTCCAGCCCCGACCCACCCGACCCCGAGGGTGACCCATGCTCGGCCGG
Organism: Papilionanthe hookeriana x Papilionanthe teres; assembly: GCA_022702705.1. Classification (NCBI taxonomy): domain Eukaryota; kingdom Viridiplantae; phylum Streptophyta; class Magnoliopsida; order Asparagales; family Orchidaceae; genus Papilionanthe; species Papilionanthe hookeriana x Papilionanthe teres. The sequence continues at coordinate 8,682 of JAKZJZ010003150.1, read as the reverse complement.
CCGGCCACCAGCCGCCGGAAAACACCATGGCCGAGAGCTCACATGTGAGCCAACATCAAATTCTCACTGCCGAGCCGCCCCATCCCTAGAGTCACCATGGCCGATCTTCTCTCACCGAGCAACTCGATCCCAAGCCCTAACTCCCCGGAGGCCCTCCACCCTCTCCTATTTAAACTCCACCCCTCTCGGCCACGAGGAGAGCCAAGCACAAACCTTGCCAAAACTCCGCCAAAATTGTTCCGCACCCTTCTCCACTCTTAGAGCACTTGATCCCCAGTGAGATCCCCCGCCATTTCTCCTCCGTAAGCTCAATTTCGTAGTCGAAATTCCACCCAAAACCAGGACACTTCTCCACGAGTGAGCCAATTCCCAAATTGATTGGCTCTACACCTTCACTCGCACCAAGGGAAGGTGTCCACCATCAAAAGCCCCATCTCCAAAGCCACCCAGCTTGCTCCAGCTCTCCAAGCTTTGTGATCGGGCTTGGTCGAAATCATATCCGGACAATTCCCGTACCGTGAGACTTCATCCGGAGCTTGCCGGGACCCAATCGAAGGTGCAACAACTCTCGGATTGAAGCCACACTTCTCCGAGCTAAGGTATGAGTTAACTCTCCATCCCGAGCTTCTGGAGATTCTCCATTTCAAATGCCTTAGTTTCAATGCATGTTAGCCGTATAGATGTGTTCGTCTCTTCAAGACGAATCCATATAGTATAAGAACGTAAAAATCCATTGAGAATCGAGTGAGATCTTAGGGATTTAGTGTGGACGGCTCTCGGGCGAGAACACTCGGGGACGATGAACGGATGCCGTCCATTCGATACACGCGCGCACGGACGGCCGAGATTGCGTCGGACCGAGAGACGGTACGAGAACCGCGGGGCCCGGGCTGCCGACTCGGGTGGCGGCGTCGAATGGGAGCGCGACGCGTGTGCGTTCGGAGTCGCCGAGGTCGACGCGGCGCCGCGTGGATAAATAGATAAATAGGGTATTTTCTTATTTATTTAATTCCCTAAACTTCAAAAATTCATATCTCCGTGTAGGAAAATCACAAAAATAAAATAAAAATACCCTCTCGCTCGTTGAAGAGAGGAGAATAATGTGGAAAAGAAATCACTTAATTTCATCAAATATTTTATTTTTTATAATTTATTTACTCTCTCGCATTGTTTTAATTCTCCATGCATGCATACAATTCACCATGGCATGAGACCATAGGGTTTTGAAGCCTCTGAATTTGGGAACATTCCCCGAATTTTCCAAAGTCGAGGCCATCCCTATGAAGAGTTCTTGATTTTTCAAGTTCGAGTCACTCGTTTTGAGTATTTTAATTCCAGTAAATAGCATGTTGTGAAATAAATTCTAGGAAAATTTGGTGATGTTCCTTATGACCAGAGAACCCTAGGAAAAATAGGTTTTGACTTAGTTCATTTAAAACAACCCTAATCGGCTTAAACACCCAAAATAGGTCTTTAATTAATTAGAATTAACCAGGCATCAAATTGACTTGAAATCAATTCTCCACTGACCTTTAGGATCAGAGGAATCCACCATAAAAATTTGAGGTCAATTGGACTCGGTTAACCCCACTAATTGGGTTGATTAAGTCACTTAGCCATTTTAAACTTTAAAAATTCATAACTTTTAAAATACTTTTCAAAAATCCACTAAATTGGTTTTGGAGCCTCTCTGATATCAGGGAAACCTAAGAAAATTAAAATTTCAATTTTCTGAAAAAGTTGATTTTTAATAATATTTTAATATTTTAATAATTAAAAAATAATAAAAATCACAAAAATAATAAAATTCACCAAAATGTCACATTTTGAATTTTAATCACTTAGGAACAAACCCCATATTTTTCCTAAGTCTATTTAGTGAGATATTAAATTTTAAAGCCCTAGGGTAATTTTAAAATTAAAAAAATGTATTTTCTAGCATTTTCACTAAAATAATTACAATAAATCATAAAAAAATCAGAAAATTGCAAAATTTTGCTTCTCTGGTTTCCTTGGTATCAGAGAGATTTTTGAAAAATATAAAATCCATTTTTCAACATTTATTTTATTTTTAAATTAATTAACACTCCAAAACTCAAAATAATTATAATAAAAATAATATAATTCAAAAAATCACCAAAATTGGTCCAAGTGCTTCTCTGGTCATTAGGAATGTCCCCTAATTTTCTTAAGGACAGAAACTTTCCCTTGGTCATGTTATTAAATTTTCCTTGAAAATCTCTATTTTCCACCAAAAATAATTATATAAATAAATTAAATACAGAAAAATCACATTTTCTCCTCTCATGTCTTTATTGACATATGAGTGAAGTCATATAAAAATTTCAAGTTCATTTGGGTTCAATTTAGTGAGTTATGAAATTATTAAGCTTATAGGGTAAAATGGTAATTAAACTTTTAACCCTTAATTAAAACTTTAGGTTTAATAATAAAAATCAACAAGTAAAATATTTGATCTTAATCTGATTTGGATGATTGAAATTTAAATAATTAAAGGGTAGAAATCCATTAAATAATTTTAAAATGATTAAACTTTAATTAAATAATAGATTAAATTTGGAGGAATAATAAATTGGAATTATTAAAATAAGGGATATTTATTAGGAAGAGATTTATTCTTTAATTTAAAAAATCCCTAAACTAATTATATCATTAATACTCAATTTTTAATTAAAATGATAACTCAAATTCAAAACATTAAAAGACTTAATCATTAAACTAAAATTAAACTCTTTCAAAAATTTCAATTAAAATTAAAAATAAAGTAAATTAAAGATAAATTAAATTAAAATTAAATTAAATTTAATAATTAAATTAAATTAAGACAAATTAAATTAAATTAAATTAAATTAAAATTAAATTAAATCAATTAAATTAAATTAAATTAAATTAAATTAAATAATTAAAATTAAATTAAATTAAATTAAACAATTAAATTAAATTAAATTAAATTAAATAATTAAATTAAATTAAATCAAATCAAATTAATTAAACACCAAATCAAATTAAATTGAACTATGTTAAACTAAATTAAAACTCAATTAAATTAAGTTAAATTAAATATAACATCACCTAAGACATAAAGAATTCAAAATAAATTTAAAGCAACTTGAACACTATTCCAAATTTAAACCCTTTAACTTAAATCAAATCATTTGAATACTAATTTACCCTTGAAAGCTTTGATTATTATAACTCCTAAATGGAACATCAAATGAAATGTTATCTCACTCATAGGATATTCAAATGTCCTAGTTCACTGAGCAAGTTAACAAGACTCGAAAACCTCTGACGATCGATTCATTTATATAATTAAATTCATTTGGACTTAAAACAATCCTAGAAATATTGAAAAGATGTTTAAGATTCTTCTTAAGCACTTCCTCAATATGATAGGATATTTATAAGAACAATTGGACTTAATTGTCCTTTGATGAAGAAAATCGTCCTTAAACCAAAACACAAAGAACCTAGACGTCATAGGAAATGACTAGCTATAGGATTAGGAATTTGGTAGAAAACCATAACCTTTCCCTTAGCCTTACCTAGGAACTTGCTTAAATATGCTAATTGTGTTTTAAGTGCAGCTTGGGATGACGGGAAGACCCTCCAGGTACGCATTTGTATTATTGCAATTTACTTTCCTGCAATTTATTTTCCAGCAATTTACATTATTGCAATTTACTTTATTGCAACTCGCGTTTATTTTTCTTGCATGATAAAACAACTCGTTGCATGAAAACCCACACCTTTAGGATAGCCCCTAAAACTCGAAACCAAAATTAAGTTAAAAGTCATTGCAAGATAAAATTCACCGCCACAACATTCCAAAATATAAAACAACTCAAAATTTAATCACAAACGAACACAAAACTACAATTACAACTAAATTAAAACGTCCCGTTGGATGATCGGGAATACCTCGGATGATGTAACCTACGTGTTGCTAACGGGATTTCCCACGGTCTAAATGAAAGTGTGGAACTCATTCAGTTGAGTTTAGCAAATTCATCCGGACTAAGTGAATCCGATAAAAATAATGATGCCGGAAGGATGGAACCGTGGGATCTTAACCGGTGTCGTTATAATCAACTTTAAGATTTGTTTTAAATCAAAACATAAAAAACACTCGAAAATTAAGACTTCTCTAAACCAAAACACTTTTCTCAACTCCCCGATTTATGATTTCTAAAACTAAACCTCTCGCAACAACCAGGAGCTTGGAGCATGGTGGGCAGCACGGCCATCGTCGTCAAAACTTGAACCTACTCGAAAACTTTTCTAGAATTAAACAACCAAGCCATAGGACTTCGAGGTAGCTTGCACTAGTGCAACACAAATCCTCAACTCTTCGTTAGGCATTTGCATTGCAAATTAAGCCCTAACCGGTCTTAGGATTCCGAGGTAGTCGTCCGATACGACAATAAACCCTCACATCTTCTGTGCTATTTGTTTGATTTTATCATACAAATATAAGCCCTAATTAATTAAAATTGGCAAGATTGAAATATCAAATAAACATTAGGACTTTCCTAAATTCAAGCCAAACAATAGGATAGTCGGGAAATTATCGAAGTTCACTTCGAATCAGTGATTTCTCCTACCTCTCTTCCTTTGGATTCACAAAACAAAATGTTCCAAAATTTGATCCATTCCCTATCGAAATTCCAAAATTCAATCTTCGAAAACCTTAAACTTTGAAATTCTTGAGAGCAGAATTATTGGTTATTATCGAGAGTTTTCTTAGGTGATTCCCGTCACTTAAGATGTAATTAACTATAGGGGCTTGCCCTTATAGGGAATTTTAAAGAACCTGTGTAATATAAACCCCGTTTAATGTTTTCATATTAAGCAGGGGAAACTTGTCGGCTTATAAAATTGGTTCGCGTACCAAACGGATGTCACTAATCTTCTAGTTTATTTAATCAAGCCCCACCATCAAGCGGCGTGTCTATCCTTAGGGATAGATACACGGTTTGTGGTGCGATGCTCGTTTATATAAACTATTTGGGATGTGAGTGATCTCATGTCTTAAAACCTTCAAATCTTAAAATTATTTTCAAAATCAAATACTACTTTTCAAATTATTTATTTTAATTAAATTAAAAATTCGCCGACAGCATTTCGTTAGGCGACCCCTCTTCAAAATAAAACACGACCTAAAAATATGCCGACAGGATTTCGGCGACTCCGCCGGGGACTATTCCTCTCTCCATTATAATCAAATAATCTCGCTTTCAAAAATCGGTAGTGTATCCATGTCCCTAATGGATCAAACTACCCTTCTTTCCGTTGGAATACTATGTTCATTTCTATCTTGAACAAGTATAGCCAACATTCTCTCGGATTTAGGAGCCACTCGTTTAGACACCCCTAAACAGAGAGGTTCCGAGATCCTTTTACCTCATTTCCGAGGTGGGGTGGACTCCGATAGGTGTTAGTTTAGGAGTGATCCTTCGAGTCGGGAAGTCTTGCTTAAGACTTTCTTTTCCTTTCGAATCGGATTCCTTACCTTCTCTACACCTTTCGAACATTCCGTTCTAAAATAAACAAACCCTCTAATAAGTGATTCTTTTAACAAATGATTCTTTTTTATAAATACATGAACAAAGAATGAGTTCGGACTCTTTTAATTCCTTTCTTTTCGTCCCGAAGAAAAGAAGCATAACTCGGGACTCGACAACCGAATCTACCTTGCAGAAATGGAAGCCCCGAAACCGATTTTCTCCTTCACCAACGGACCGGACTTCGCCGTCTATAAGGATGAGCCGCCCGACAATGGGGTCATCCGATTTGGACAGTGGATTTGAAAACACGAACGACAAGGTCACCGATGTCTCCCTCTTGCACCGACAAACAAGGTATCCGAAGCCGAGGAACCACTCGCTCGAGTTCAACCTTAGGTCGACCCAAGAGTTTCCTCCCCGCAAAGGGTCCCGACTAGGAGGAGTACTCGCCGTCCTCAGGAGGACCGTTCTCACTACCCCCACCGGTCTAGTTGTTTCGCACCTACCCCGACTTCGCCAAATCAAAGGGGAAAGGAATCCGAAACTATGATAAACCCGTTACCGCGGAGGGTACGGATCTTCCCGTAAGACCTTCCGTCTTCGAAATCGGGTCCAAGCTCGAAGATTCCGTCGCCGACAAAGACCCAAAGAAGAAATAGAAATAGAAGGATCGCCGGGAAGCCGTAGCCGCCGAGATTGCCTTCCCGGAGGAAATTCCGCAGTTGCCGAATATACACCGTTACCGAATATACACCACCGCTCGACTACATACCACTTTTGGGAGGAAGCAGGGTTCCATCCCCTCTCCGCCGCAGAGGATGAGGAGAATGTTCGAAAGATTGCCGCCGCATTACCACGACCCGCATACTACAACGATAGCCGCAAGAAAAGAACTAGAACTACGCCGTTTGCTCGACCGCAAACTTTGGTAGAAAAGTTAGCAAGGAAGGAAAATCGCCCCGTGTCGAAAATTCTACGAAGGATGGGGCGGGTGCCGGTCAAATCCCGTCTCGGGCCTCGAGTAGAACCCGCCGTCATGATAGAAAAGCCAAGCAAGAGAATGAAGGCTAGCCCGCCCGTCGTAGTATCGTGATTACAGACTAGGGAGGATACCACCTTCCGACATTTGGCCGATGCACCATCCGGTCATAGCACCTTCCGCCGCTAGAAGGATGGTATGGCGTCCCACTACGGGGCAATTGAGACCGAAACGACAACCCGAGAAAGAAAGTCTCGCCGAGAGGCTGGAATCCGAAGAAAGTGCTACCGCGATGAAGGGGACTCGTGAAAAAGGACCCGGCAACCATCGCATGACAACCACAAAGATACACGAAAGCTCCGCTAGAAGATGCCATGGAAAAGCCGAGAACCGACATCCGACGGTTGGCAAAAGAAAGAGAAGAAAAGTTCGGAGATGAGATCGACTCATCGGAATTCATGGACAACGAATATGCAGAAATCAACATGGTCGAGACACGAGCTTCATCATCTTCTCAAGGTGCTCCCGCAGCCGCAGAAGAGAGGAGCCGGAACCGATGAAGAGACAGCCTTCGAGAAAAGGACGACACGATCGCTCAAATGGCGAAGAGGATGGAAGAGATGGCCATAGCTCCGGCCACTCTCCAAAGTCAAGTACAACCACATAGAGAGACACCCCCGTAAGGTCATTCACATCGTAGACGGAGGGAAGGAGATTACATCCGTCAATGGGGATGACCAGTCGAAAAAGGATACAACACAAAGTATGATCCCCGAAAAGGATATCAAGAACTTGGTAGAGCAAGCAAGTGCGAGAAGCCCTAGCACAATCGAAGAACGAGACATCTATTCGGACGGGTAGACCTTACCCGAAGAATTCGACGCTGTCCAATACCCGAAGGGCTTCGTACCACCTCTCGTTTAAGACCTTCGACGGAACCGGGAACCCCCGACAAGCATGTTGCACACTTTCGTGCCAGCTTGTTGCAATGCCGGCGGGAGCGATGCGCTACTCTTCCGACGAGCTCGTTAGCGATCCGTCGTGGATCGCCTTCGACCGGTATGCGAATTACCCAACGGATCCAGTAAAGACATTCTCGTAGCTAGAGAGTCTTTTCATTAAGCGATTTGCCGGAGCTCAAGCACCACATCACTATAGGTGATTTAGTGGTAGAGAAACAAAGGCCGAATGAAACTTTGGTGGATTACATACTTCGATGGAGAAACTTAAGCATGAAGTGTGAACCACAACCGCAAGAACAACATGCAGCTCGGCATCTTGCTTAAAAGCATTCACGGCCCGATAAGACTTCTCCTCAAGGGATTCACTATTAAGACTTTTGAGAAGTTGTTAAGCAAGGCCGGAAGCTTGCAAGAAGAGGCGAAGCAATTAAGTTTTGCCGACAAGACGGACAAGCGAAGCCGGTGAAGACCTTCGAGAAGAAATCCGGGGTCGTTGCAGCAGCTGACAAAGGCAAACAACCGATGCAAATACCACCGAACGGCCGCAAGAACCACAACAAAATTACCAAGAACCCCGGTCCAACTATCAGTCGTCTCCGCAAGATGAACAACCGTCTCGTCCGCAACGTACATCGAGGGAGCTTCGAGCAGAGAATATCCGTTCAAGAATGAAGCAAGTACCAAAGATGTTCCGTAGCTTAATGAAAACTCCGATTTCCAACGCAGGAGCCCAAAAGACCGCGAGGAAGTCAACAAGAAAGGTGATCCCAACTTTTGCCCCTACCATCGGATGCTTGGGCACAAGATAGAAGACTCGCATTACCTTCAAAAGTTGGCTCAATGACAACCTTCGGAAAGGAAATATAACAATCCCGAAGGAGTACATGAAGGAACCCCGTAAAGGAGGTTCCGTCAATGTTATCTCAACCGATCCCGTCATCCCGATAGATCCCTATGCAATCGACGATGGATGGACTACCGCTCGGACGAGATCTTCGAAGAAGATTTTAGACAACATCCGAACCGCTTCGGTGCGAGCTTCAATTCGTAGTTCGAGACCTCGTTAAGCCGGTACTATCACTTGCGATAGAAGAACCACCTCGACAGGAGACAATCGAAGAGAAGAAGAAAATCGACGAAGAAGAGGGGACCGAGATTCCTAAGGCTAGTACTAGGGGCCGCTTATCCTAGGATAGTTGTTTCCGATTCGGGG
>JAKZJZ010000315.1:0-55833 GCA_022702705.1 Papilionanthe hookeriana x Papilionanthe teres | reverse complement strand
GATGTGGGTGATGCACCTAAAATATATTGTGTTTTTATGTACATTTTTATACTTATTTTTTATGATATTGCACTTTAATGGAAGGTATTTTTGTGTTTTTCTTGCAGGTGTTGACCTCATTTTTGATGAGGTCTTCCCTTCTTCTTTTTAGTGCTTAGGATCTAGCCTTAGGCTTTTCCTTTGACTATCTTAGAGGACTAGAATTGGGACCCACATTTTAGAAATTTAAACCACTTCTAAACTCCCCGCAAACTCCACAAACTCGACTATAGACCCCTAATCACCTAGAGGGTTGAAATCAAATGTAGAAGTTTAAAGGATGAGTTCCTATAGGACTCTTTCGGCCTTAGGACCGCCCCGGGTGGCCCGGTCTCAGTGAAGGGGCCGACTTACACATACACTTACATACACACTACACTTACACACTACATTTCCACACACTTCCTAAAACCACACCCATACCCAACTTAACCTCCCGACTCATGTAGGTGATTCACATGGATGGTCCTTAACCCCTAAGCCCTCGGCTAAGAGGGTTAGGAACAACATAGATGAATGCCTCAAATGAGTCCTTTCATGGCTCATATGGGCTTGAAATGGCTTCATGGCTCAACCAAAATGATTTCTTTCCACCTAGATTCACCCAATCTTTAATTTCCCAAATTTTCAATTTTTGACCCCCGGGACCCTACACCTACTAAACCTACCCAAAACCCTTGAAATTACCCAAATTTTTGCAAAATTTCCAAATTACCCAAAATTTTCCAAAATCACTCTCAAACATCTCCAAATCACTCAAATTGATCATCCATACCCAAAAATACCAAAAATTCCAAAAATACCTCCCAATACCCTCCAAATACCCAAAATACCCTTCTTGGCCTAAAAATCCAAAAATTCAGAAAATTCCCAGAAAATTCCAGAAAATCTCAAATATTCCCAATTTCATTTTGTCCAACTACACCATGGGCCAATTTTGTCAATTTACCTTACTTTTGTCAAAACCCCCAATTTCACCCATTTTAACCCAAAGTGAACCCAATGTCAAACCAAACCTATCCAATTGACCCAAATTCTGGTCCAATTCAATTCTAAACTTCAATTCAACATTCCCAATACCAATCTAGACCAAATCCAAGTCCAATTTGATTGACATTTGGATCCAATCTCACTTTTGGCCTTAAAGCCCAATTTGGACCCATGACCCAAACTTAACCCAAACTCACCCAATTCAACTCCAATTAACCTCAAATCTTTTCTAAATCTTCCTTAACATTCCCACAAACAAAACCCTAACATGATTTGCCCAAAATTTGAACCCAAACCCCACTCAAACTCAACCCAAGGTTAAAAGGCCCATTTTTGACCTAAACCCAAACCTAACCCAAATTCAACCCAATTCAAATCCAAATCACCCCCAATTTGTTTCAAATCACTCATGACACATCCATGAGCTAAACCCAACAATTATTTGGCCCAACCTCTTTACAAAATTCCCATCCATAAATTCATTTTTAAACTTAAGGGCCCATTCCTTAAACCATTTTAAAAGCCCACTTCCACCAAATCCAAAACCCCAAAAATTCTTCCAAAGCCCATATGACATTTCCCCTCATCATACTTTCAATTAAAATCATCCCTAAGTCCTAAACCAATGATCAAATATTTCTAAATGAAGCTTCATCCAAATTTCCACCAAATTATCCAAAATCCTTAAAATCCTTTTTTATGAAATCGACCAAACTTTTTGCCAAGCCAAAGGTGAGCCATGAAGCCATGCATGAGCCACATGTGAGCCATGAGAGCTTTGGACACTCCACCATGCCATATTGGGTAAGAAGAGGGGGGATTTCCTTAATCCCTAAAGCTCATTAGCCTTAATCATGTTTCACCTAAACTTAAATTTAATCCAAATATATTTGGATGGAGACTTCTCCATGCCAAACCAACTCGATCCCTTTGATCCCCCACAAGCATCCAAAGCCACCTCGAAGGGTGCACCAAGCCCAAATGGGTGGATTGACCCATTTAGACTCAAAACTAGCCATGCCCCATTCTACTTTGATTCAACCACTTTACACATGGCATTTGCCAATTGCCTACACTAAACCCCAGCACCGACCCACCTCGACCAAGATGGTGACCATTGCTCGGCCGACCGGCCACCAGTGCCGCCGGAAAACACCATGGCCGAGAGCTCACATGTGAGCCAACATTGAAATTCTCACTTGCTGAGCTGCCCCATGCCTAGTGGTCACCATGGCTGTTCTTCCCCTCACCAGAGCAGCTGATCCCAAGCCCTAACTCCCCCTGGGAGGCCCCCCAACCAGCTCTATTTAAACTCCACCCCTCTCGGCCATGAAAAGAAGAGAAGCATAAACCTTGCCAAAACTCTGCCAAAATTGTTCCAGACCCTCCTCCACCCTTAGAGCACTTGATCCCCAGTGAAATCCCCCTGCCATTTCTCCTCTGTAAGCTCAATTTCGGAGTTGAAATTCCACCCAAAACCAGGACACTTCTCCACAAGTGAGCCAATTCCCAAATTGATTGGCTCTACACCTTCACCGTACCAAGGGAAGGTGTCCACCATCAAAAGCCCCATCTCCAAAGCCACCCGAGCTTGCTCCAAATCCTCCAAGCTTTGTGATCGGGCTTGGTCGAAATCATATCCGGACAATTCACCGCACCAGGAGACTTCATCCGGAGCTTGCGGGACCCAATCGAAGGTGCAACAGCTCTCAGATTGAAGCCACACTTCTCTGAGCCAAGGTATGAGCTAACTCTTCATCCCGAGCTTCTGGAGATTCTCCATTTCAAATGCTTTAGTTTCAATGCATGTTAACCGTATAGATGTGTTCGTCTCTTCAAGACGAATCCATAGAGTATAAGAACATAAAAATCCATTGAGAATCGAGTGAGATCTTAGGGATTTAGTGTGGACGGCTCTCGGGTGAGAACACTGGGGGACGATGAACGGATGCCGTCCATTCAATACACGCGCGGACGAACGGCTCAGATGGCGTCGGACCAGTGAGACGGTACGAGAACCGCGGGGCCCGGGCCGCCGACTCGTGTGGCGGCGTCGAATGGGAGCGCGACACGCGGCGTTTCGGAGATGCCGAGGATGAGTTGGCGCCGCGTGGATAAATAGAAAATTAGGGATTTTTTTGATTTATTTAATTCCCTAAACTTCAAAAATTCATATCTCCGTGTAGAAAAATCAGAAAAATAAAATAAAAATACCCTCTTGCTCGATGAAGAGAGGAGAATAATGTGGAAAAGAAATCACTTAATTTCATCAAATATTTTATTTTTTATAATTTATTTACTCTCTCGCATTGTTTTAATTCTCCATGCATGCATACAATTCACCATGGCATGAGACCATAGGGCTTTTGAAGCCTCTGAATTTGGGAACATTCCCCGAATTTTCCAAAGTCGAGGCCATCCCTATGAAGAGTTCTTGATTTTTCAAGTTCAGTGTCACTGTTTTGAGTATTTTAATTCCAGTAAATAGCATGTTGTGAAATAAATTCTAGGAAAATTTGGTGATGTTCCTTATGACCAGAGAACCCTAGGAAAAATAGATTTTGGCTTAGTTCATTCAAAACAACCCTAATCGGCTTAAACACCCAAAATAGGTCTTTAATTAATTAGAGTTAACCAGTGCATCAAATTGACTTGAAATCAATTCTCCACTGACCTTTAGGATCAGAGGAATCCACCATAAAAATTTGAGGTCAATTGGACTTGGTTAGCCCCACTAATTGGGTTGATTAAGTCACTTAGCCATTTTAAACTTTAAAAATTCATAACTTTTAAAATACTTTTCAAAAATTCACCAAATTGGTTTTGGAGCCTCTCTGATATCAGGGGAACCTAAGAAAATTAAAATTTCAATTTTCTAAAAAAGTTGATTTTTAATAATATTTTAATATTTTTAATAATTAAAAAATAATAAAAATCACAAAAATAATAAAATTCACCAAAATGTCACATTTTGAATTTTAATCACTTAGGAACAAATCCCACATTTTTCTTAGGTCTATTTAGTGAGATATTGAATTTTAAAGCCTTAGGGTAATTTTAAAATTAAAAAAAATGTATTTTCTAGCATTTTCACTAAAATAATTATAATAAATCATAGAAAAATCAGAAAATTGCAAAATTTGCTTCTCTGGTTTCCTTGATATTAGAGAGATTTTTGAAAAATATAAAATCCATTTTTTAACATTTATTTTATTTTTAAATTAATTAACACTCCAAAACTTAAAATAATTATAATAAAAATAATATAGTTCAAAAAATCACCAAAATTGGTCCAAGTGCTTCTCTAGTCATTAGGAATGTCCCCTAATTTTCTTAAGGACAGAAACTTTCCCTTGGTCATGTTATCAAATTTTCCTTGAAAATCTCTATTTTCCACCAAAAATAATTATATAAATAAATTAAATACAGAAAAATCACATTTTCTCCTCTCATGTCTTTATTGACACATGAGTGAAGTCACATAAAAATTTCAAGTTCATTTGAGTTCAATTTAGTGAGTTATGAAATTATTAAGCTTAAGGGGTAAAATGGTAATTAAACTTTTAACCCTTAATTAAAACTTTAGGTTTAATAAAAAATCAACAAGTAAAATATTTGATCTTAATCTGATTTGGATGATTGAAATTTAAATAATTAAAGGGTAGAAACTCATTAAACAATTTTTAAAATGATTAAATTTTAATTAAATAATAAATTAAATTTGGAAGAATAATAAAATTGGAATTATTAAAATAAGAGATATTTATTAGGAAGAGATTTATTCTTTAATTTAAAAATCCCTAAATTAATTATCTCATTAATACTCAATTCTTAATTAAAATGATAACTCAAATTTAAAACATTAAAAGACTTAATTAAATTATTAAACTCTTTTAAAATTTCAATTAAAATTAAAAATTAAATTAAATTAAATTAAATAATTAAATTAAATTAAATTAAATCAAATAAATTAAATTAAATAATTAAATTAAATTAAATTAAATAATTAAATTAAAATTAAATTAAACAATTAAATTAAATTAAATTAAATAATTAAATTAAATTAAATTAAATAATTAAATTAAAATTAAATTAAACAATTAAATTAAATTAAATTAAATAATTAAATTAAATTAAATTAAATAATTAAATTAAATTAAATTAAAAATTAAAAATTAAATTAAATTAAATTAAATTAAATAATTAAATTAAATTAAATTAAATTAAATCAAATTAAATTAAAATTAAATCAAATTAATTAAACATCAAATCAAATTAAATTAAATTAAAACTCAATTAAATTAAGTTGAATTAAATATAACATCACCTAAAACATAAAGAATTCAAAATAAATCTAAAATAACTTGAACACTATTCCAAATTTAAACCCTTTAACTTAAATCAAATCATTTGAATACTAATTTACCCTCGAAAGCTTTGGTTATTATAACTCCTAAATAAAACATTAAATGAAGTGTTACTTCACTCATAGGATATTCAAATGTCCTAGTTCACTGAGCAAGTTAACAAAACTTGAAAACCTCGGACGATTGATTCATTTATATAATTAAATTCATTTGGACTTAAAACAATCCTAGAAATATTGAAAAGATGTTTAAGATTCTTCTTAAGCACTTCCTCAATATGATAGGATATTTATAAGAACAATTGGATTTAATTATTCTTTGATGAAGAAAATCGTCCTCAAACAAAAACACAAAGAACCTAGACGTCATAGGAGATGACTAGCCATAGGATTAGGAATTTGGTAGAAAACCATAACCTTTACCCTAGCTTTACCTAGGAACTTGCTTAAATATTCTAATTGTGTTTTAAGTGCAGCTTGGGATGACGGGAAGACCCTCCGTGTACGCTTTTATTTTATTGCAATTTACTTTATTGCAATTTACTTTCTTGCAATTTACTTTATTGCGGATGCACTTTACTTTTCTTGCATGATAAAACAACCGTTGCATGAAAACCCACACCTTTAGGATAGTCCCTAAAACCGAAACCAAAACTAAGTTAAAAGTCATTGCAAGATAAAATTCACCGCCACAACATTTCAAAATATAAAACAACTCAAAATTTAATCACAAACAGTAACACAAAACTACAATTGCAACTAAATTAAAACGTCTCGTTGGATGATCGGGAATACCTCGGATGATGTAACCTACGTGTTGCTAACGGGATTTCCCACGGTCTAAATGAAAGTGTGGAACTCATTCAATTGAGTTTAGCAAATTCATCTGGACTAAGTGAATCCGATAAAAATAATGATGCCGGAAGGATGGAACCGTGGGATCTTAACCGGTGTCGTTATAATCAACTTTAAGATTTGTTTTAATCAAAATACAAAAACACTTGGAAATTAAGATCTTCTCTAAACCAAAACACTTTTCTCATCCCCTGATTTATGATTTCTAAAACTAAACCTCCGCAACAACAAGGAGCTTGGAGCATGATGGGCAGACACGACCATCGTCGTCAGCAAAACTTCGAACCTACTTCAACGAAACCTTCTTAGAATTAAACAACAAAGCCATAGGACTTCGAGGTAGCTTGCCTAGTGCAACATAAATCCTCAACTCTTCGTTAGGCATTTGCATTGCAAATTAAGCCCTAACCGATCTTAGGATTCCGAGGTAGTCGTCCGATACGACAATAAACCCTCACATCTTCTAGGCTATTTGTTTGATTTTATCATACAAATATAAGCCCTAATTAATTAAAATTGGCAAGATTGAAATACTAAATAAACATTAGGACTTTCCTAAATTCAAGCCAAACAATAGGATAGTCGGGAAATTACCGAAGTTCACTTCGAATCGCTGATTTCTCCTACCTTTCTTCCTTTGGATTCACAAAACAAAATGTTCCAAATTTGATCCATTCCCTATTGAAATTCCAAAATTCAATCTTTGAAAACTTAAACTTTGAAATTCTTGAGAGCAGAATTATTGATTATTATCGAGAGTTTTCTTAGGTGATTCCCGTCACTTAAGATGTAATTAACTATAGGGGCTTGCCCTTATAAGGAATTTTAAAGAACCTGTGTAATATAAACCCCGTTTGATACTTTCATATTAAGCAGGGAATTTGTCGGCTTATAAAATTGGTTCGCAGACCAAACGGATGTCACAAAACTTCTAGTTTATTTGATCGAGCCCCACCATCAAGCGATGTGTCTATCCTTAGGGATAGATACACGGCTCGTGGTGCGGTGCTCGTTTATATAAACTATTTGGGATGTGAGATCGGTTTAATCTCATATTTAAAATTATTTTCAAAATCAAATACTACTTTCTAAATTATATATATATATTTAAATCAAATTTAAAATTTAAATTCGCCGACAACTTCTGTTAGGCGACCCCTTTTCAAAATATCACACAACCTAAAAATAGTGCCGACAACTTCTGGCGACTCCGCTGGGGACAATTCCTCTCTCCATTATAATCAAATAATTCTGCTTTCAAAAAATCGGTAGTGCATCCATGTCCTTAGTGGATCAAACTACCCTTCTTTCCGTTGGAATACTATGTTCATTTCTACCTTGAACAAGTATAGCCAACATTCTCCCGGATTTAGGAGCCACTGTTTAGACACCCCTAAACAGAGAGGTTCCGAGATCCTTTTACCTCATTTCGAGGTGGGGTGGACCCCCAATAGGTGTTAGTTTAGGAATGATCCTTCGAGTCGAGAAGTCTTGCTTAAGACTTTCTTTCCCTTTCCAACTCGAATCGGATTCCTTACCTTCTCTACACCTTTCGAACATTCCGTTCGAATAAACAAACCCTCTAATAAGTGACCCTTTTAACAAATGATTCCTTCTTATAAATACATGAACAAGAATGAGTTCGGACTCTTTTCAATTCCTTTCTTTTCGTCTTAAAGAAAAGAAGCACAACTTGGGACCGACAACCGAATCTACCCCGCGAAATGGAAGCCCCGAAACCGATTTTCTCCTTCACCAACGGACCGGACTTCGCCGTCTATAAGGATGAGTCGCCCGACAATGGGGTCATCCGATTTGGACAAGGATTTGAAAACACGAACGTCAAGGTCACCGACGTCTCCCTCTTTGCACTGACAAACAAGGTATCTGAAGCTGAGGAGCCACTGCTTGAGTTCAACCTTAGGTCGACCCAAGAGTTTCCTCCCCCGCAAAGGGTCCCGACTAGGAGGAGTACCGCCGTCCGCAGAGGACCGTTCTTACTACCCCCACTCGGTCTAGTTGTTTCTGCACCTACCCCGACTTCCGTCAAATCAAAGGGGAAAGAAATCCGTAACTATGGTAAACCCGTTACCGTGGAGGGTACGGATCTTCCCGTAAGACCTTCCGTCTTCGAAATCGGGTCCAGTTCGAAGATTCCGTCGCCGACAAAGACCCAAAGAAGAAATAGAAATAGAAGGATCGCCGTGGAAGCCGTAGCCGCCGAGATTGCCTTCCCGGAGGAAATTCCGCAGTTGCCGTAATATACACCGTTACCGTAATATACACCACTGCCTGACTACATACCACTTTTGGGAGGAAGCAGGTTCCATCCCCTCTCCGCCGCAGAGGATGAGGAGAATGTTCGAAAGATTGTTGCCACATTACCACAGCCCGCATACTACAACGATAGCCGCAAGAAAAGAACTAGAACTACGCCGTTTGCTCGACTGCAAACTTTGGTAGAAAAGCTAGCAAAGAAGGAAAACCGCCCCGTGTCGGAAATTCTACGAAGGATAGGGCAGGTGCCGCCAAATCCCGTCTTGGGCCCCGAGTAGAACCCGCCGTCATGATAGAAAAGCCAAGCAAGAGAATGAAGGCTAGCCCGCCCGTCGTAGTATCGGGATTACGCATTAGGGAGGATACCACCTTCCAGACATTTGGCCAACAAACCATCCGGTCCTAGACCTTCCGTCGCTAGAAGGATGGTGTGGCGTCCCACTACGGGGCAGCTGAGATCGAAACAAGCAGCCTCGAGAAAGAAAGTCTCGCCAGGAGGCTGGAATCGAAGAAAGTGCTACCGCGATGAAGGGGACTCGTGAAAAAGGACCCGGCAACCATCGCATGACAACCACAAAGATACACGAAAGCTCCGCTAGAAGATGCCATGGAAAAGTTGAGAACCGACATCCGACGGTTGGCAAAAGAAAGAGAAGAAAAGTTCGGAGATGAGATCGACTCATCGGAATTCATGGACAACGAATATGCAGAAATCAACATGGTTGAGACACGAGCTTCATCAGCTTCTCAAGGTGCTCCTGCAACTGCAGAAAGAGAGGAGCCAGAACTGATGAAGAGACAGCTTCAGGAAAAGGACGACACGATCGCTCAAATGGCGAAGAGGATGGAAGAGATGGCCGTAGCTCCGGCCACTCTCCGCAGTCAAGTACAACCACATAGAGAGACACCCCCGTAAGTCATTCACATCGTAGACGGAGGAAAGGAGATTACATCCGTCAATGGGGATGACCACCGAAAAAGGATACAAGACAAAGTATGATCCCTGAAAAGGATATCAAGAACTTGGTAGAGCAGCAGGTGCGAGAAGCCTTAGCACAATCGAAGAACGGGACATCCATTCGGACGGGTAGACCTTACCCGTAAGAATTCGACGCCGTCCAATACCCGAAAGGCTTCGTACCACCTCTCGTTTAAGACCTTCGACGGAACCGGGAACCCCCGACAAGCATGTTGCACACTTTCGTGCCGCTTGTTGCAATGCCGGCGGGAGCGATGCGCTACTCTTCCGACAGCTCGTTAGCAGTCCGTCGGAATCGCCTTCGACCGGTATGCGGAATTACCCAACGGTTCCGTGAAGACATTCTCGTAGCTAGAGAGCCTCTTCATTAAGCGATTTGCCGGAGCTCGCAGACCACATCACTATAGGTGATTTAGTGGTAGAGAAACAAAGGCCGAATGAAACTCTAGTGGATTACATACTTCGATGGAGAAATTTAAGCATGAAGTGTGAACCACAACTGCAAGAACAACATGCAATCGGCATCTTGCTTAAAAGCATTCACGGCCCGATAGCACTTCTCCTCAAGGGATTCACTATTAAGACTTTTGAGAAGTTGTTGAGCAAGGCCGGAAGCTTGCAAGAAGAGGCGAAGCAATTAAGTTTTGCCGACAAGACGGACAAGCGTAAGCCGGTGAAGACCTTCGAGAAGAAATCCGGATCGTTGCAGCAGCTTGACAAAGGCAAACAACCGATGCAAATACCACCGTAACGGCCGCAAGCAACTACAACAAAATTACCAAGAACCCCGGTCCAACTATCAGTCGTCTCCGCAGTATGAACAACCGTCTCGTCCGCAACGTACATTGAGGGAGCTTCTGAGCAGAGAATATCCGTTCAAAAATGAAGCAGTACCAAAGATGTTCCGTAGTTTAATGAAAACTCCAGATTTCCGACGCGCAGCCCAAAAGACCAGAGGAAGTCAACAAGAAAGGTGATCCCAACTTTTGCCCCTACCATCGGATGCTTGGGCACAAGATAGAAGACCGCATTACCTTCAAAAGTTGGCTCAATGACGTACCTTCGGAAAGGAAATATAACAATCCCGAAGGAGTACATGAAGGAACCCCGTAAAGGAGGTTCCGTCAATGTTATCTCAACCGATCCCGTCATTCCGATAGATCCCTATGCAACCGACGATGGATGGACTACCGCCCTGGACAAGGTCTTCGAAGAAGATTTTAGATAACATCCGAACCGCTTCGGTGCGAGCTTCAATTCGAGTTCGAGACCCGTTAAGCCGGTACTATCACTTGCGATAGAAGAACCACCTCGACAGGAGACAATCGAAGAGAAGAAGAAAATTGACGAAGAAGAGGGGACCGAGATTCCTAAGGCTAGGACTAGGGGCCGCTTATCCTAGGATAGTTGTTTCCGATTCGGGGAGAAATCCCTCGAACCTCTGATTTTGTATGATTATCTCGCTCACTTCGGTGGGATAATATAATGATAAGGGTGATGGCGTTGGCTACATTTTGACTGTTTCTAACGATTACGTAACTAGCGACAATCCGGGCGTCGATTTCGATACCAACGACATTTCTCAAATCATACACAATCTCGACGAGCAAAATAACGAAGAAGGCAGCCATCAAGGAGGCTACGAGAGTTCAACAAGCAACGGATCTATCTGTGAGTTTCGAGGAGCTCCAGTTACGATAGAGTTAGAGCCTTCGGATTTCGAAGATAATCCGGAAGAGCCCGTCATTCCGATTCGAGACGAGACACCGACAAACTCAACACTAGATTCGAAGAAATTACGAAGTCAACCTAAGAAGTGGAAAAGTTCTACCTCCAAGAATGGGTCCAAAAGACAAAGGAAAGCGGTGGTTGTTCAAGAAGAACCAACCCCAGCGGAAGAGATACCCGTTCGAGAAGAAGCCGAGACGCATGGAAACAAAGTGGACTACAACGTGCTAGCCCATCTTAGGAAACTACCGGCCAAACTGAGCATTTACGATGCTCTCATCTTATCAAAGGAGATGAGAGAAGCTCTGATCAAGGCCTTACTTGATCCGGAAATTTGCTTAGCTCAAATGGCCGGAGATTCCTTAGATGAGGTTTGCTCGTTAAAGGAACAACGAGGTGTTACCTTCACGGACAATGACCTACTACTTGGGACGCAGTATCACAACCGACCGTTGTACATTTCAGCTTACAATCGGGAAGTTTACGCTCTCCGGAGTATTGGTGGATCCAGGAGCATCAATCAATATAATGAGTCTTCGAACACTAAGCATACTTGGAAATTGATGCTCGTGAGCTCGAGGCCGACAAAATGTTATTAAGAGGATTCAACCGTAAAGGAGAAAGAGCCCTCGGGTCAATAACACTACCGATGAAGACCGGTGATTTAGCAAAGACAACCGCAAAATTTCATATAATCGATTCGAAACGTCGTTCAATGCTCTCATCGAGCCGACCATGGATACATGAAAACGGGATGGTACCATCATCTCCGCATCGTTGCATCAAGTATTACGATGGAGGGGAACAAGGCATCAAAGGTGACTTGCAACCATTCTCCGTACATGAGATTGGAATCCATGAAGACGCAACTTATTATGCACCGCCAAAGAAAACAATCTTCTCCGCAGATACCGTAACAAATGAAGCAAAGAAAGTTCGAGACAACGAAGAACCTGAAGTTCTAGTCCATCAGCTCACTCACCACTCCCTTCCGGCGAGATGGTGAAGGTTTCTCCACAACTCGCATCCGAGGTCGAGGCCGGGGACGAGGCCGTGGTAGAGACACTAGGACAATTGGACAGAAGAAACCAGCCATCAATGTTGATTGGGAAGATAGTTCTGAAGAAGAAAAAGAAATCAAGCAAGAAGCAGCAACAATAAGTCGAAAGAAGCCGCAATACAAGATCTCCCTCGAAGATGAAAAGAACGAAGAATATAAATCAATGTACGAGAAGATTAACCACTACGTACACACTATGACCCTAACTCCGATCCATTCTAATAAGATCGAGGGTATGGAGGTCAAAGAGGTACGTAGTGACGGTGCAAAGCCGATCAAATTCTACCGCGGTGCTTCTTCCTCCAAAACCGAAAATAATGTACAATTCGAAGATGTCACTTCATCGAATTAATGGAATTACCTTTTGAGTGGTACTCTCCCGTGTTCAAAATTTAATTCAACGTGGTTTCTTACCTCGACAATGGACAAAAGGCCAATCACAACATTTTGAAAAGTTATGGAATAACTCCGGTCGTCCACCCAATTCAAAGTATGGACTCGGATTCGGCACATAGAGGTCGGCCGACGATACTGAATTTTGCTTGGTTGTCACTTGCAAGTCCAATGAAAACTGCATGGAAACTACGTACGAACTCGAAGATTTACAAATTGGAGACGCTCCACCGAATTCGAAGAAGAAATTAAATCCACAATAGATGAGTTAACGGAAGTTAACTTAGGTACTAGCGAAGAGCCTAGACCTACCTTTGTTAGCTCCTTACTCAATAAAGAAGACTCCGAAGAAATAATCAAGTTATTAATGGAATTTAAAGACTCGTTTTGCTTGGAGCTACGATGAAATGCCAGGATTAGCTCCGTAGGTTGCAGTCCATAAGCTAGGAGTGGATCCTACTTCGTTCCACGTACAAGGTCCCGGAAGAATGCGTCTAGAAATCGAACAACAAGTCATAGCCGAAGTTAAAAAGCTAATAGACGCTAAATTTGTCCGTGAAGAACAATACCCGACCTTGTTAGCCAATGTGGTGCCGACGTAAAGAAGAATGGTCGATCGAAATTTGTGTGGACTTCGGAGATTTAAACAAGGCATGTCCAAAAGATGAATTCCCTCTACCGATTCCGGAACCGATGATCGATATTGCTTCGACACATGAAATATTCTCGTTCATGGATGGATCTTCGTGATACAACCAGATAAAAATGGCTCCAAAAGATGAAAAGCTTACAAGCATTCGTAACGCCGATCGGAGTATTTTGCTACACGATGATGCCATTCGGATCGAAGAACGCAGAGCAACCTACCAAAGAGCAATGACAAGAATTTTTGATGATCTCATCCACAATCAAGTCGAATGCTACGTAGACGATGTCGTCATCAAAAGCAAAGTAAAGGAAAACCACTCGTATGATTTGAGAATTGTTTTCGAACGATTAAGACAATTTAACCTTAAGATGAATCCCTTAAATGCGCCTTCGGCGTCACCTCCGGGAAATTCTTAAGATTCGTTGTCCGACATCGTGGAATTGAAATCGACCCGGAGAAGATTAAAGCCATCTTAGAAATGCCGCCTCCCAAAACCTTAAAACAACTACGATCTTTTCAAGGGAAGTTGGCATATCTTCGACGCTTTATCTCAAACCCGTCGAGTAGGTGTCAGCCTTTCTCGGCACTAGTTAAAAAGGACGCCAAATTTATTTGGGAAGAGAAATGCCGTAAGGCCTTCGAAGACATTAAACAATATTTAATGACACCTCCCGTCTTAGCAGCCCCTGGCCTCGTGTAGACCGCCGATACTTTACTCCGCGGCTTTAGATGACTCTCTCGGAGCCCCGTTAGCCTGAGTCAATGATGAGGGTAAAGAAAATGCTCTTTACTACTTAAGTCGTCGTTTACTCCGACGGAAGTAAGGTATCCCGCAATTGAAAAGCATTGTTTGGCCCCGATCTTCGCCGTTCAAAAGCTCGTGCACTACATGCTTTCTCACAAGGTCAACCCGATTTCGAAGTTTAATCCATTGCAATACTTGATGACTCGTCCAACACTTTCCGGCGACTTGCCGATGGTCAATGATATTATCGCAATTCGATATAACTTTCGTGCCTCGCGTGCCGTAAAGGGACAAGTCTTAGCAGACTTCCTCGCAAAGACACCCTTTGCCGGCAGAATCTCCTCTCAATGATGATTTGCCGGATGAACAAATAATGAACCTAGAAGACCTTAATGATCGACGTTGGGAATTATATTTCGACGGAGCATCTTCAAGCACACAAAGACGAAGAATCGCAAGTGATAATGCCCGTAAGGCAGAATCGGGCTAATCTTTATAACACCGGAGCGGGGGATGTTAAGATACTCCTACCACTTAACGTAACCATGTACAAACAACGAAGCGAATACGAAGCCCTCATAACGGACCGGAATTAACTATTCAAATGGGGATAACAGACATCAACATCTACGGGATTCACGATTAATCATTCAACAGATTGTCTGGACAATACAGAATTTTTAAACCAAGACTCGAACAATACTTCCAAGATGCCATACAATCGTTGGAACAGCATTCCAAATGTAACGATCTACAAAATTCCTGAAAAGAAAATGCTCTAACAGATGCTTTAGCCCGTCTCGCAAAAGAATTTGCTCGTTTGCAAGATGAATCAGTGGAAGTGTCAGCTCACTGACGTCGAGTCCTATCACAGACTTGACATAGACACAATACACAAATCGAAAAAGAAAAAGAATCAACATGAAGAAGTGATGTAAAAACACGTAAGATCAGCGACGACCATCGATGCATCACCCGCAAACAAGAAAGCTACCAGACGATAGGTCGCTAGCCCATCGCATCAAGAAAAGAACTCCGTCCTACGCATTAATAAACAACACATTATACGAAGGTCTTTTGATCAAATGTGGCTAAGGTGCCTAAGCGGGTCCGAGGCCCGTGAAATTGTTAAAGAGGTGCATTCAGGACTCCGTGGCGCTCACCAGCCGGGTCCAAAGATGAAAATGAAAATTAAAAGACTAGGGTACTATCGGCCCTCGATGATGACCGATCGCATGAAAATCGCCAAGAGCCGTCATCAATGCCAAGTGCACGGAGTGGTTCTACACCAACCTCCAAATGTGCTACACCCGACAATTGCGTCGTGGCCATTCGAATGTTGGGGCATAGATATAGTGGGTCCGATAGAACCACCATCTTCAAAAGGACATCGCTTCATTCTTGCGGCTACGATTACTTTTCCAAGTGGGCGGGCAGCTCCACTTAGAGAAGTGAAAGCACACCACGTGCTACGCTTTTCAAGAACCAAGTTGTCTACCATTTCGGAGTGCCGCGCAGATCATCTCGTATAATGGGTCAGCATTCGAAGCACACAAATCAACAATTTTGTCGGGAGACACGGAATCGACCGGCGATACTCGACAATTTACTACCCAAGAGCAAACGGTCTCGCCGAGGCTTTTAATAAAACTCTCGTTCAAATCTTAAAGAAAACCTCGGACGATAATAAGAGAAATTGGCACGAGAAATTGTTAGAAGCCTTATGGGCCTACCGGACAACCTTCGAACTCCTACTCAAGCTACACCTTACGCTCCGGTGTATGGGTCCGAGGCAGTGTTACCTTTAGAGGTTCGAGCCTTCCTTCACTCGTAATTGCAGCTTGCAAACAAGATCACGACGAAGAAAACGCCGCATTACGACTCGAAGAATTAGAAAGCTTGAAGGGAAAAGACTTGCAGACGCAACGAATTTAGAACTATACCAAGCTAAGATGGTTCAAGCCCATGACAAACTGGTCCGCCCGAGAACCTTCAAAGTTGGTGACTTAGTTCTCGTTCTCAAGAGACCTATTCTTGCACACCGCAAGATAGGAGGAAAATTTGAACCCACTTGGGAAGGACCATTTGTGGTTGAAGCAGTATACTCAGGAGGTTCCTACCGGCTAGTGAATTGCCAGGGAGAACGACATATGCTTCCGATTAACGGACGATACTTGAAAAAGTATTACGCTACCTGATGTTTCGAAGGAATGAATTCTTCATCCCTAAGAAACACGGGCGAAGTAATTACTTATGATTGGGTCCGAACCCAAAAAATAATAAAATGTGCTAAGATAAATAAAATCATGATAATTAAGTTTTCCTTGTTTTCTTTTTCAAATCAAAATCTCTTCCCTCATCTTATCCTACTTCATTCCGTTAAATTTCAAAATATAAGAATAATAAAAAATGTATCTTTAATAAATATTTTCTTAATGTTCTTGTTCTTAAGTACAGCCCCCGATCCTTTTCCTTGTCTTTTCGCAGGGAAATGTCGAACGGGCGGTTGGTCTTGAACTTTAAGAATGGCGTAAGCCTTGCACTCGATGAAAAGAGGGTGAAAGATGGAGCGATAATCGAGATTGACTCGGATTTCGCACCGCAGGCCTACGATGACGAGGAAAGTGACTCGGGTCCCGGCTAACCGAGAAGAACTACCCGGACAACAGTGATGAAAGTGGGTGGCCCAAACCACCAATCCAACAGCAAGAAGAAGAGAAAGGCAAACACCGAAGAAGATAAGAAAATGAAGTCCGTAATCGCTACGACGGAGGGCGAGCTTGTCGCCGCCACGCCCACGAGATTCAAGAAGTGCGGAGAGCTACTCTCACAGCCCACGCAACGAAGAAATAAGAATCGCCGTATCCGTAAGATGTTAACAAAACTAGCCGCGGACCAGCGCGACGAGACAATTACTAATGCCAGCACTCACATTTCAAGGACACCGGTTCACCGGAGAACTCGAAGAAAGGAGGCCGCCTCCTAGAATAACGAAAAGAACCGTGGAAATCTCCGAAAGATCGAAGAAAGAAGGCTACCACGCCACCGGATAGAACCACCAAGCGGTGCATGACCTTGTTGCAGAAGAAACCCCGGGGATGTCCCGACGAGCATCATCCCCGAGGAGCCGAGGTATGCAGGGGAACGTGAAGGGATTGAACCATATATCCCACAATATGTCACAAGGCCTCGCCATCTGCAGATCATTCCGGAATACGAGCTGAAGAGGATGCAAAATGTTGAAAAGAAAACTTTCGAATACTTCGAGAGAATTAAAGGAAGAAGAATCAACATACTAGAAGGCCTCGAGCTACATACCGACGTATTCTCGCAGTATGAACAACAAGCAAATCGTGGATTGTATCCGGGATCCGAAGAGAATGGGCCGAGCGAGCCGCCTAAGGGAAAACACATACTCGGAACCCCGGAGATGGATGCTAGTGGAAAGGAAGAATCACAATACAATGCGGATGTCTGCTACAACTTTGTCGAAGACGTAAAGGGAAACCCACCAGTGGATACTCCGTCATGGGCAAGTAGATCCGATGCCATTAGTCATCAAGAGAATGGTAAAAAGATTGATAACATGGAGGGTACCGCCAGCAGATTGCATACCCAATAGCCGCATTATCAACATCTACAAACAGGGTGACCGCATACCCCCACATATTGATCACCACGACTTCGTCGACCTTTCGCACGCCTCTTTCCCGAATGAGTGTAACATCATGTTCGGATCCGACCTCCGGATAGCAGGCCCGGGTGAGTTCCGAGGGCCGGTAAAGATACCTTTACCGGTGGGTTCCGTCATGATACCGCAGGGTAACGGAGCGGTATATCGCAAAGCATTGCATACCGGGAGTGCCAGTGGAGCGAATCTCGCTTACTTTCGTGAGGATGGACGACGACGAAGATACCTTACCATTTCCAAACGTGACCCGCAGCTAGAGAACCTCCGGCCTTACGAGCCGTGAGTTACATGGGAAATATCACACCTCCAACGTACATCCACTCGGCATCCTTGCCAAGGATGGCTTGGAAGGTGATGTTATTGACCATGTACCCCACTATTCAGACATGGATTTTTTGATAGATGCTTCTTTGGATGAATCAACATAGATCATACACAGTCCGTTTTGAGTCTACATGGATTGTATGAAATGTATTCCAGATCGAGTTGTATGATGTATTTTCAACATGATTGGAATGAAAGTGACCAAGTCACGTTTTTGGCCTTCACCTCTTTTGTGCAAATTGATTGGGAAACGCCATTAAAGTTAAATGAACTTCGAACAAAGAACAGTAAAAGAAAAAAAGAGAATAAAAGAAAACTTTCTAAAAAAAAAATCTGAAAAATGACAAATACCAAATTCACATGAACGTTAAATAAACGATAAAATAAAATAAATCATTAAAAGATAAACGAAATCAACACAAATCTCAAATTCCATCCTTCCAAACTTCAAATCAAATTTCATCTTTACAAATTCCAAATCAAATCTCAATCAAATTTCAAATCCACTCTCGATCAAATTTCAAATTTGATCTTTCCAAATTTCGAATCAAATCCTCAATCAAATTTCAAACCCAATCTCGATCAAGTTTCAAACTTGATCTTCCAAATTTCAAATCAAATCTTAAATCAAATTTCAATCGAGTTCAAACTCATCCTTCCAAATTTCCAAATTCAATCTTTCCAGACTTCAAGTCTCAATCAAATTCAAATTCAATTTCTTCCAGATCTCGAATCAAATATCAATCAAATCAAAATTCAAACCTTTTGGGTCGAGGATTTTACATCCAAGACTGCACTGCTTTAGGATCCTTTTCCTATTGCACTGAAATACATCAAAATCAAACCTTTTGGGTCGAGGATTTTACATCAAAGACTGCACTGCTTTAGGATTCTTCCCTATTGCACTGAAATACATCAAAAATCAAACCTTTTGGGTCGAGGATTTTACATCCAAGACCGCACTCGCTTTAGGATCCTTTTCCTATTGCACTGAAATACATCAAAATCAAACCTTTTGGGTCGAGGATTTTACATCCAAGACTGCACTGCTTTAGGATTCTTCCCTATTGCACTGAAATACATCAAATCAAACTTTTGGGTCGAGGATTTTACATCCAAGACTGCACTGCTTTAGGATTCTTCCCTATTGCACTGAAATACATCAAAAATCAAACCTTTTGGGTCGAGGATTTTACATCCAAGACTGCACTGCTTTAGGATTCTTCCTTATCGCACCGAAATACATCAAAAATCAAACCTTTTCGGGTCGAGGATTTTACATCCAAGACTCGCATCGCTTTAGGATCCTTTTCCTATTGCACCGAAATACATCAAGTTCAAACTTTTGGGTCGAGGATTTTACATCCAAGATCGCACTTGCTTTAGGATTCTTCCCTATTGCACTCGAAATACATCAAAAATCAAACCTTTTGGGTCGAGGATTTTACATCCAAGACCGCACTCGCTTTAGGATTCTTTTCCTATCGCACCGAAATACATTAAGTTCAAACCTTTTGGGTCGAGGATTTTACATCCAAGACTGCACTGCTTTAGGATTCTTCCCTATTGCACTGAAATACATCAAATCAAACCTTTTGGGTCGAGGATATTACATCCAAGACTACACTGCTTTAGGATTTTTTTCCCTATTGCACTGAAATACATCAAATTCAAACATTTTGGGTCGAGGATTTTACATCCAAGACTGCACTGCTTTAGGATTCTTTTCCTATTGCACCGAAATACATCAAATTCAAACCTTTTGGGTCGAGGATTTTACATCCAAGATCGCATCGCTTAGGATTCTTCCCTATTGCACTGAAATACATCAAATCAAACTTTTGGGTCGAGGATTTTACATCCAAGACTGCACTGCTTTAGGATCCTTTTCCTATTGCACTGAAATACATCAAATTCAAATTTTTTTTTGGGTCGAGGATTTCACATCCAAGACTGCACTGCTTTAGGATTCTTCCCTATTGCACTGAAATACATCAATTCAAACTTTTGGGTCGGGGATTTTACATCCAAGACTGCACTCGCTTTAGGATCCTTTTCCTATTGCACTGAAATACATCAAATTCAAACATTTTGGGTCGAGGATTTTACATCCAAGACAGCACTGCTTTAGGATTCTTTTCCTATCGCACCGAAATACATCAAAATCAAACTCTCGAGGTTAAGGATTTTTACATCCAACACCACATTGCTCTGAGATCTCTTCTCATTGCAACGATTCAATCTAATCAATTCAATTTTCTTTCGAGGTTAAAGATGTTATATCTGAAACCTCAAAATTCCAATTCTCATTTCAAATCCAAATTTCCTCAAATTAATTCTGACAAACTTCAATCTAAATTGAAACTCCAAACTAAAATTTAAACTCACACATCAAAACTTAAACTAAAACAAAATAAAATCTAAATCGAAATTCCCTAGCATCATGTGATTTGGGATTCACCTCCTTTTCCTTTCCCCGCCGAGAGTTCAAGAATCTCCGGTTCCGCAGATATACTTGACACTCCCCGGCAGAAACTCTTCTACTTCGTCCTAAGTTCGTCACTTGGACATCCGTGTTGGTTTTGTTGATCGCTTCGGTCAACACCAATACGCGTGGTGTGCTCCGTCGACTCACCACACCTATTGGGGTCCATTTGTTGACCTCATTTTTGATGAGGTCTTCCCTTCTTCTTTTAGTGCTTAGGATCTAGCCTTAGGCTTTTCCTTTCGACTATCTTAGAGGACTAGAATCGGGACCCACATTTTAGAAATTTAAACCACTTCTAAACTCCCCGCAAACTCCACAAACTTGACTATAGACCCCTAATCACCTAGAGGGTTGAAATCAAATGTAGAAGTTTAAAGGATGAGTTCCTATAGGACTCTTCGGCCTTAGGATCGCCCCTGGCGGCCTGGTCCGGTGAAGGGGCCGACTTACACATACACTTACATACACACTACACTTACACACTACATTTCCACACACTTCCTAAAACCACACCCATACCCAACTTAACCTCCCCGACTCATGTAGGTGATTCACATGGATGGTCCTTAACCCCTAAGCCCTCGCAAGAGGGTTAGTGAACAACATAGTGAATGCCTCAAATGAGTCCTTTCATGGCTCATATGGGCTTGAAATGGCTTCATGGCTCAACCAAAATGATTTCTTTCCACCTAGATTTACCCAATCTTTAATTTCCCAAATTTTCAATTTTTGACCCCCGGGACCCTACACCTACTAAACCTACCCAAAACCCTTGAAATTACCCAAATTTTTGCAAAATTTCCAAATTACCCAAAATTTTCCAAAATCACTCTCAAACATCTCCACATCACACAAATTGATCATCCATACCCAAAAATACCAAAAATTCCAAAAAATACCTCCCAATACCCTCCAAATACCAAAAATACCCTTCTTGGCCTAAAAATCCAAAAATTCAAAAAATTCCCAGAAAATTCCAGAAAATCCCAAATATTCCCAATTTCATTTTGTCTAACTACACCATGGGCCAATTTTGTCAATTTACCGTACTTTTATCAAAACCCACAATTTCACCCATTTTAACCCAAAGTGAACCCAATGTCAAACCAAACCTATCCAATTGACCCAAATTCTGGTCCAATTCAATTCTAAACTTCAATTCAACATTCCCAATACCAATCTAGACCAAATCCAAGTCCAATTTGATTGACATTTGCATCCAATCTCACTTTTGGCCTTAAAGCCCAATTTGGACCCATGACCCAAACTTAACCCAAACTCACCCAATTCAACTCCAATTAACCTCAAATCTTTTCTAAATCTTCCTTAACATTCCCACAAACAAAACCCTAACATGATTTGCCCAAAATTTGAACCCAAACCCCACTCAAACTCAACCCAAGGTTAAAAGGCCCATTTTTGACCTAAACCCAAACCTAACCCAAATTCAACCCAATTCAAATCCAAATCACCCCCAATTTGTTTCAAATCACTCATGACACATCCATGAGCTAAACCCAACAATTATTTGGCCCAACCTCTTTACAAAATTCCCATCCATAAATTCATTTTTAAACTTAAGGGCCCATTCCTTAAACCATTTTAAAAGCCCACTTCCACCAAATCCAAAACCCCAAAAATTCTTCCAAAGCCCATATGACATTTCCCCTCATCATACTTTCAATTAAAATCATCCCTAAGTCCTAAACCAATGATCAAATATTTCTAAATGAAGCTTCATCCAAATTTCCACCAAATTATCCAAAATCCTTAAAATCCTTTTTTATGAAATCGACCAAACTTTTTGCCAAGCCAAAGGTGAGCCATGAAGCCATGCATGAGCCACATGTGAGCCATGAGAGCTTTGGACACTCCACCATGCCATATTGGGTAAGAAGAGGGGGGCTTTCCTTAATCCCTAAAGCTCATTAGCCTTAATCATGTTTCACCTAAACTTAAATTTAATCCAAATATATTTGGATGGAGACTTCTCCATGCCAAACCAACTGATCCCTTTGATCCCCCACAGCATCCAAAGCCACCTCGAAGGGTGCACCAAGCCCAAATGGGTGGATTGACCCATTTAGACTCAAAACTAGCCATGCCCCATTCTACTTTGATTCAACCACTTTACACATGGCATTTGCCAATTGCCTACACTAAACACCAGCCCCGACCCACCCGACCAAGATGGTGACCATTGCTCGGCCGGCCGGCCACCAGTGCCGCCGGAAAACACCATGGCCGAGAGCTCACATGTGAGCCAACATTGAAATTCTCACTTGCTGAGCCGCCCCATGCCTAGTGGTCACCATGGCTGTTCTTCCCCTCACCGAAGCAGCTCGATCCCAAGCCCTAACTCCCCTGGGAGGCCCCCCAGCCAGCTCTATTTAAACTCCACCCCTCTCGGCCATGAAAAGAAGAGAAGCATAAACCTTGCCAAAACTCTGCCAAAATTGTTCCAGACCCTCCTCCACCCTTAGAGCACTTGATCCCCAATGAAATCCCCCTGCCATTTCTCCTCTGTAAGCTCAATTTCAGAGTTGAAATTCCACCCAAAACCAGGACACTTATCCACGAGTGAGCCAATTCCCAAATTGATTGGCTCTACACCTTCACTCGTACCAAGGGAAGGTGTCCACCATCAAAAGCCCCATCTCCAGAGCCACCCAGGTTGCTCCAACTCTCCAAGCTTTGTGATCGGGCTTGGTCGAAATCATATCCGGACAATTCACTAGCACCGAGAGACTTCATCCGGAGCTTCACTGGGACCCAATCGAAGGTGCAACAGCTCTCGGATTGAAGCCACACTTCTCCGAGCCAAGGTATGAGCAAACTCTTCATCCCGAGCTTCGGAGATTCTCCATTTCAAATGCTTTAGTTTCAATGCATGTTAACCGTATAGATGTGTTCGTCTCTTCAAGACGAATCCATGGAGTATAAGAACATAAAAATCCATCGAGAATCGAGTGAGATCTTAGTGGATTTAGTGTGGACGGCTCTCGGGTGAGAACACTGTGGGACGATGAACGGATGCCGTCCATTCAATACACGCGCGGACGGACGGCTCAGATGGCGTCGGACCAGGAGACGGTACGAGAACCGCGGGGCCCGGGCCGCTGACTCAGGTGGCGGCGTCGAATGGGAGCGCGACACGCGGCGTTTCGGAGATGCCGAGGATGAGTTGGCGCCGCGTGGATAAATAGAAAATTAGGGATTTTTTTGATTTATTTAATTCCCTAAACTTCAAAAATTCATATCTCTGTGTAGAAAAATCGGAAAAATAAAATAAAAATACCCTCTCGCTCGGTGAAGAGAGGAGAATAATGTGGAAAAGAAATCACTTAATTTCATCAAATATTTTATTTTTTATAATTTATTTACTCTCTGCATTGTTTTAATTCTCCATGAATGCATACAATTCACCATGGCATGAGACCATAGGAGCTTTGAAGCCTCTGAATTTGGGAACATTCCCTGAATTTTCCAAAGTCGAGGCCATCCCTATGAAGAGTTCTTGATTTTTCAAGTTCGTGTCACTGTTTTGAGTATTTTAATTCCAGTAAATAGCATGTTGTGAAATAAATTCTAGGAAAATTTGGTGATGTTCCTTATGACCAGAGAACCCTAGGAAAAATAGATTTTGGCTTAGTTCATTCAAAACAACCCTAATCGGCTTAAACACCAAAAATATGTCTTTAATTAATTAGAGTTAACCAGGCATCAAATTGACTTGAAATCAATTCTCCACTGACCTTTAGGATCGGAGGAATCCACCATAAAAATTTAAGGTCAATTGGACTTGGTTAGCCCCACTAATTGGGTTGATTAAGTCACTTAGCCATTTTAAACTTTAAAAATTCATAACTTTTAAAATACTTTTCAAAAATTCAACAAATTGGTTTTGGAGCCTCTCTGATATCAGGGGAACCTAAGAAAATTAAAATTTTAATTTTCTAAAAAAGTTGATTTTTAATAATATTTTAATATTTTTAATAATTAAAAAATAATAAAAATCACAAAAATAATAAAATTCACCAAAATGTCACATTTTGAATTTTAATCACTTAGGAACAAATCCCACATTTTTCTTAGGTCTATTTAGTGAGATATTGAATTTTAAAGCCCTAGGGTAATTTTAAAATTAAAAAAAAATGTATTTTCTAGCATTTTCACTAAAATAATTATAATAAATCATAGAAAAATCAGAAAATTGCAAAATTTGCTTCTCTGGTTTCCTTGATATCAGAGAGATTTTTGAAAAATATAAAATTTATTTTTCAACATTTATTTTATTTTTCAATTAATTAACACTCCAAAACTTAAAATAATTATAATAAAAATAATATAATTCAAAAAATCCCCAAAATTGGTCCAAGTGCTTCTCTGGTCATTAGGAATGTCCCCTAATTTTCTTAAGGACAGAAACTTTCCTTTGGTCATGTTATCAAATTTTCCTTGAAAATCTCTATTTTCCACCAAAAATAATTATATAAATAAATTCAATACAGAAAAATCACATTTTCTCCTCTCATGTCTTTATTGATACATGAGTGAAGTCACATAAAAAATTTCAAGTTCATTTGAGTTCAATTTAGTGAGTTATGAAATTATTAAGCTTAAGGGGTAAAATGGTAATTAAACTTTTAACCCTTAATTAAAACTTTAGGTTTAATAAAAAATCAACAAGTAAAATATTTGATCTTAAACTGATTTGGATGATTGAAATTTAAATAATTAAAGGGTAGAAACTCATTAAACAATTTTAAAATGATTAAATTTTAATTAAATAATAGATTAAATTTGGAAGAATAATAAATTGGAATTATTAAAATAAGGGATATTTATTAGGAAGAGATTTATTCTTTAATTTAAAAATCCCTAAATTAATTATCTCATTAATACTCAATTCTTAATTAAAATGATAACTCAAATGTAAAACATTAAAAGACTTAATTGAATTATTAAACTCTTTTAAAATTTCAATTAAAATTAAAAATTAAATTAAATTAAATTAAATAATTAAATTAAATTAAATTAAATCAAATAAATTAAATTAAATAATTAAATTAAATTAAATTAAATAATTAAATTAAAATTAAATTAAACAATTAAATTAAATTAAAAATTAAATTAAATTAAATTAAATAATTAAATTAAATTAAATTAAATAATTAAATTAAATTAAATTAAAAATTAAAAATTAAATTAAATTAAATTAAATTAAATTAAATTAAATTAAATTAAATTAAATTAAATTAAATTAAATAATTAAATTAAATTAAATTAAATCAAATTAAATTAAAATTAAATCAAATTAATTAAACATCAAATCAAATTAAATTAAATTAAAACTCAATTAAATTAAGTTGAATTAAATATAACATCACTTAAAACATAAAGAATTCAAAATAAATCTAAAATAACTTGAACACTATTCCAAATTTAAACCCTTTAACTTAAATCAAATCATTTGAATACTAATTTACCCTTGAAAGCTTTAGTTATCAGAACTCCTAATTAAAACATTAAATGAAGTGTTACTTCACTCATAGGATATTCAAATGTCCTAGTTCACTGGGCAAGTTAACAAAACTTGAAAACCTCGGACGATTTATTCATTTATATAATTAAATTCATTTGGACTTAAAACAATCCTAGAAATATTGAAAAGATGTTTAAGATTCTTCTTAAGCATTTCCTCAATATGATAGGATATTTATAAGAACAATTGGATTTAATTATTCTTTGATGAAGAAAATCGTCTTCAAACAAAAACACAAAGGACCTAGACGTCATAGGAGATGACTAGCTATAGGATTAGGAATTTGGTAGAAAACCATAACCCTTACCATAGCTTTACCTAGGAACTTGCTTAAATATTCTAATTGTGTTTTAAGTGCAGCTTGGGATGACGGGAAGACCCTCCAGGTACGCTTTTATTTTATTGCAATTTACTTTATTGCAATTTACTTTCTTGCAATTTACTTTATTGCAGATGCACTTTACTTTTCTTGCATGATAAAACAACTGTTGCATGAAAACCCACACCTTTAGGATAGTCCCTAAAACTGAAACCAAAACTAAGTTAAAAGTCATTGCAAGGTAAAATTCACCGCCACAACATTTCAAAATATAAATCAACTCAAAATTTAATCACAAACAGAACACAAAACTACAATTGCAACTAAATTAAAACGTCCCGTTGGATGATCGGGAATACCTCGGATGATGTAACCTACGTGTTGCTAACGGGATTTCCCACTGTCTAAATGAAAGTGTGGAACTCATTCAGTTGAGTTTAGCAAATTCATCTGGACTAAGTGAATCCGATAAAAATAATGATGCCGGAAGGATGGAACCGTGGGATCTTAACCGGTGTCGTTATAATCAACTTTAAGGTTTGTTTTAATCAAAATACAAAAACACTTGGAAATTAAGATCTTCTCTAAACCAAAACACTTTTCTCATCCCCTGATTTATGATTTCTAAAACTAAACCTCTGCAACAACAAGGAGCTTGGAGCATGGTGGGCAAGCACGGCCATCGTCGTCAGCAAAACTTGAACCTACTTCAGCAAAACCTTCTTAGAATTAAACAACAAAGCCATAGGACTTCGAGGTAGCTTGCCTAGTGCAACATAAATCCTCAACTCTTCCTTAGGCATTTGCATTGTAAATTAAGCCCTAACCGATCTTAGGATTCCGAGGTAGTCGTCCGATACGACAATAAACCCTCACATCTTCTAGGCTATTTGTTTGATTTTATCATACAAATATAAGCCCTAATTAATTAAAATTTGCAAGATTGAAATACTAAATAAACATTAGGACTTTCCTAAATTCAAGCCAAACAATAGGATAGTCGGGAAATTACCGAAGTTCACTTCGAATCAGTGATTTCTCCTACCTTTCTTCCTTTGGATTCACAAAACAAAATGTTCCAAATTTGATCCATTCCCTATTGAAATTCCAAAATTCAATCTTTGAAAACGTAAACTTTGAAATTCTTGAGAGCAGAATTATTGATTATTATCGAGAGTTTTCTTAGGTGATTCCCGTCACTTAAGATGTAATTAACTATAGGGGCTTGCCCTTATAGGGAATTTTAAAGAACCTGTGTAATATAAACCCCGTTTGATACTTTCATATTAAGCAGGGGAATTTGTCGGCTTATAAAATTGGTTCGCGGACCAAACGGATGTCACAAAAACTTCTAGTTTATTTGATCGAGCCCCACCATCAAGCGGTGTGTCTATCCTTAGGGATAGATACACGGCTTGTGGTGCGGTGCTCGTTTATATAAACTATTTGGGATGTGAGATCGGTTTAATCTCATATTTAAAATTATTTTCAAAATCAAATACTACTTTCTAAATTATATATATATATTTAAATCAAATTTAAAATTTAAATTCGCCGACAACTTCTGTTAGGCGACCCCTTTTCAAAATATCACACAACCTAAAAATAGTGCCGACAGCAGGTACGATGAAAATAATTAATTATGATGAAAGGAGTGGAAAAGGACCAAATATGGAGCAAAATTATGAAGTTTGAGAAATTTGGCCTCTGGCGCCTAAGCGCCACAGTTAAAAATCAAATTTAAATGAATTTTGGCATCATTTTCAAGGGGTGTTTGAAGCAAATTTTGGAGGTGACTTTCTTAACTTCCTTTGAGCAGCAAAAATGATTGAAGGGATGCATTTTTTGGTGGATACATTGAATCTGGACATGATTTGAAGAGAAACCAAGGCACTTTTGGAAAATTATAAAAATGAAGCCTCATAGTTTGCAAGGGGGTTATTGTTATTCTGTGGTTATTAGAGTTATTATTAGTGTGAGTTAAATAAAGTAGTAGTTAGTATTTTAGAGTTCTTTTTTTCTATATTAGAGAGTAGAGACTAAGAAAGGAAAAAGGGTTGGTGTGAAGCCTTCTTCTCACCAATTTTCTTTTATCCTTATATCTAGTTTTTATTGATGTTTAAAGTCTTTATTAGAGTCATCAGAGTTGGGCGCCAACCTCTGTAGAGTTGTATTGTGGAAAGCCAAATTTTAAAGAAACTTACAGAGTCTTGTGGAGAGGATTTTCAGATAAGTATTTATCTTTGTTTATACACTCTTTTTTTAAGTAAGATTGTTGTGTTTTCATTATGGTTTATGCTTTCATTTCAAGTTTTGTTTGTGTTTTCTTCTTGAAATCTGAGTAGTTTACTTTATCTTTTTCTTTCCTAGATGATGAAGTAATTAAATTATGGAAGTATGTTGTGGAAAGTATATGTTTTTAATGCTGGAATAAATTGTGATGATTCAATTCCTTGAACTAAATTTACATCTTGATTTAGCCAATTAAGATATTAAAATTTGTTCTGAGATTATGTAAGATCCAATGCGATATTGTCTCAAACAACAATTGGAAAGAATCACATGCAATTATATGGGTGAGAATTGTAGTCCATATGATTGAATGCAAATATATAGGGAGATATGCTTTATTAGGGAGTAAAATTAGAGGACTTTAGAATGACAGTCTATAGCTCCCTAATTTGGTTTGTTATTTTAAATTTTTTTATGAGATGTTTGCCCCCAGGTGGAGGGAATAGAGGGAACTCTAGAGTGAGAGCTGGTATCCTCAAGCCTAACCCATCTACAAAATTTTAAAATTTCAAATTAACCAATTTTCTTTATAGAACCAAGTAAGGGTAAAGAATATAAATAATCCTATTTGGCACAATACATTTAAATACTTCCACAACATAACATTCCATAATTACTACTGATTCATTGAAGAAGAAAAAAAGATATTTGATTCTTATAACTTTTATATCATGTTCAGAGTATTGATAATTTTATTTCCTGCTTAACTTTTTATTAAAAATATCAAAAATAACTTTTCAAAATTAAAACCTTAAAACATACTTACAAAAATCAATTCAAAAAGTAAAAAGTGATTTTTCTTATTTCTTTAAAATTCTACACATTTCCTTGTGAGTTTGATATTTCGGGGCTTAATCAAAAAATCCTATATTACTTGATAAACAATACGAATACTTGCGTAGAATACCATATTATAAATCATAAATTTCCTATCTAAATCGTAAGCATAAATATTCGGGCATCATGTTTTTGGAGCAGTTGCCGGGGAAATCTGATTAAAATTTCATTTAAAGAAAATTAAGAGAAATTAAAATTTTTTACTTTACTTTGTTTTTTTTAGTGTGTTTTGTTTTATTTTATTTAACGTTGTATGCGTAGTTCAGGGTTTGAGGGACTTGTGCCTTACGATTCTGAATTAGAAAGAACAATCAAAAAAATAAAAAAAAATTAAAAATTCTGAAAAAAAGATAAAAACATTAAAGAAATGGCAAATCATCAAAATCAAAATGTTGACATCCATCAAGAATTTAGACCTTTAAGAGAATATGCTAACCCTACAGTAGATGAACTTCATCGTAGTATTTAGCACCCTGCTATAGCTGCTAATTCCTTTGAGCTTAAACATGCTATTATCTAAATGGTGTCTAATAATCAATTTCAGGGAGCACCAACTGAAGATCCTAATTTAGATCTTGCCAACTTTCTAGAGTTGTGTGCTACTTTTAAATATGATGATGTTTCATATGATGCTATTAGAATTAGAGTTTTTCTTTTCTCACTAAGGGATAAAGCTAAGATATGGTTAAATTTGTTAACACCTGGATCTATCAGAAATTGGGGTGATTTAGCACAAAAATTCCTTGCTAAATATTTTCCACCATCAAAGACTGTGAAGCTTAGAAATGATATCACATCTTTTTGTCAGTTTGAAAGTGAATCTATATATGAGGCATGGGAACGATTTAAAGATCTCCTCAGAAAATGTCCACATCATTCGATACAAGATTAATTAATAATTCAAACATTTTATAATAGATTAGTTGGACCTCTTAGATCTAATATGGATGCTGCCGCAGGAGGATCATGACCGTGATTTTAATATACTTTAAAATATAAGAATTCAACACCACTACTAGAAGATCTAAATCCTCAGCAATAGCGCAAAAAACTTGGCTTGGAGCGTAATTTTAATTTTAGAAACAATTATATATTATAATCCTTTAACCTCAGAGTTACCTTTAAACACAAGTATACGTATCGCTCAAGTCATGCAGGGCTCTAGTGGAGTCCTGGATATCGATCCCACATGGAATATTTTAGAGGCTACAGACTAGGATTATAGAAATAATCAATTCCAGAATCACAACGAAATCGAAATTGCTTATTTATCACTAATACGCAATCGACAATAACATAAAATTTTAATTAAACTAGTTCTACTAAAAATTAAATAATACTACTAAAGTTTAGTTTAAATATATATAAGCGAGATTCTTTCTCCTTTGTTAAGATATTTAAATGAATAAATAATTAGAATTAGTTTTTAATTGGTGTTGTGCTAAATAGGAGAATACCTATTCTTTACCCTTTGGTACAGGCATAAAGAATATTGACTAATCCTATGCTTGGTTACTAAATCTTCGGCTAGGCTGGGAGGATACCGGCTCTCACTCAGAGCTCCCACGTTCCCCTCGCCTGAGGGCTAACAATCTACACTTCAGCACCCAAATGATAGAACCAAATTGAGGATTTTATCCTGTCACTCTAAAATCTCCAATTCTATGCTCGATTAATATTATTTCCCTATTTATTTTCACCCTATTTCCAAGAATTTTGATCTCCCTGAATCTCGGATGTAATCTTAACTATAGTTGTCAAACTCAACAGATTTTAAATTTTTAATTGGCCGGATTGAAAGTAAATTTATATCTAAGTTAAAGATCATCACAACTTATTTAAATCTTTTATGGTACATTAATTCTATTTATCATATCACAAAAATATCAAAACAAGAGGAAAGATAGAATAACTACTCAAAATTCATGGATAGAATGTAATAAAACTTGGATTTCATATATAAAAGTAAAGTACTATAAACTAAAGTAAATAAACACAACTTATCTTAAATTCCTCCCCAAGCAAACTTCTTGAAGTTCCTCTAAATCTCTTCCTTCTTTTCAGTACACAGAATTCTCCTTCGAAACTACAATGCAGAAGAGATCTCTCACTTCCCTTTCACTCTTACTATCCTTCGAAGAATTCCTCACAATCTCTACTTAAACTCACTAATTAATACTTACTTATAACAATGGACACTAGTCGACTCTCTAATTTAAAACTAAGTAACTATTAGAAGACTCTAATAGTACTTTGACATACTCTTAGTGACTTTTAGAGGACTCCAAAATGACAATTTTTTGGCCTAAAATGGTTCTTTTTAAAGTTGTTGAAGAGTCTCGAAGGTTTTCCAGGCATCCCTTCAAAAATCATCCAGATTCCGCGAATATTATGAAAGAACCGCTGATCCCACCGTCGGCGGCCTCGAGCTGTGTCGTCGGCGGCCTTCTAGAAGTTGTGCTTTAAACTGACCTCACCGTGGCGGCCTTGAGCTGCTCCATCGGCAGCCTAAGTCAAATTTGCATATTTTAGCCCTTTTTGCTCCAAATTCGCTCCTTTTTGCATATTTTTTCTCCTTTGTCCTTAAATCTTCATACCTGCAGAAAAAACCAAAATTACCTTCCTTTAAAGTGCAATATCATCAAAATCAGTATAAAATATGCATGAAAATCTTAAACTTTTTTCCTTAGGTCAAAATCCCCCAAACTTTAACGATTACTTGTCCTCAAGTAATCTTTAGTACTACATAAAAGTTACGATTCATTGTGGTAAATTTATAATTCAGAAATACTATAATTTTAATTTAAATAAATATTATAGCAAAAATTCTTAGAAAATATTTTCAAGTAATTAGATTAATTTTGCAGGTATAAGGCTATCTAGTCATCAAGTCTAAGATTTCTAGTCTTCTATTCATTTCAAGAATGACTATATGTTGCAATATAAATTTACTTGGAATATTCTGAAGATAGGAAATTCATGAGATTCTATTAAGCAAGAAACTAGTCATAGATATAAGTTTAGAAATGCCTTTAGTTTTCCTATTTGGTTAATCCAAGTGAAGCCAATTTTTTATAAGACATTTCCTCAAGCTTCTCCTAACTTTATTTTTTCTTTCTTTTCAGGGATTTTCTTTCAATGCTTTTTCTTTTTCTTTTTTTTTTCTTTTTCAAGTGAGGATTACTATATCTGGATAGCCTATTAATAATTTTGAACTTAACTCTTCTTTTCCTAAGTTTGAAACTTTTAAACATTCTTTACCTTATATGTACTTCATAGTTTTTACATTATTGAATCTCAATCTTTTCTTTCTCAACTAAATTCCTAAGATTCTTAATATTTCAAAATATAGTTTTCTTTACTTTAAATATTTAACTATAGTCTTATCCTCTTATACTAAATATCTTATCCTACAAAATTGATTTTCATTACCAAAAATATTTCTTTGAATTTTCTTTAATATTTAGATAAAATCTAAACATAGTTATCTGAAATAAATTTTATCACAAAAATCATATTATAATTTTTGAAAATATGTTATTTGAGAACATATAATAGTTAAGATTTTTCTTCCCTCCCCCAAACTTAAAGTTTTCTATAATTGAAATAATACAGGGTAGAAAGAAAAATTTTAAATATATAAAATCCATACCTTAGCACTTTAGGCACTTTTGCCTTTATAAAATTTGCAGGTTCTTCTCAAAATATTCTTACTTCAACTGACCTGTAAAATTTAAAAACCTTTCTATACACATAACAGTTTATAGAATTTACTGAGGTAATGAAATTTTAAAAGAAGTATATAAAACTAGATATCAAACAACAACAAACTAACTAATGATACAGGACATATGCATTTCACAACACAGAAAAAATTACTAATTTAAATTGAAAAGTTCACAACTACAATTACAATAAAAAATATCACAATCATCCAGAAATGAAAATGAAAACTGCTAAACCAAACACATATCTCAAAAACAAGCATAGTCCGCAGAATACAATAAAATTCAAAGTACAACAACAAAACTAAAACAAAAAGCACATCACATCACATCACCATCACAAAGATCAATCAAAATCCCATACAACGTCCTCATCACCCTGGTCAGTAGGAGGATTGAGCTGATACTAAGTATTCCGGGGGCATTTTGGAAAAATCACATCAGGCTCTCCTCTGTAGTATCTGGCCTGAGCATCATAATATGCCATCTCAAAATCAGAGTGCCTCTGAAGATACTCACTATCATGATCGTGTCTTCTCTCTAAACCTTCAATCCTGTGATCAATTCTTTCCAATTTTTCATCCAACTGCTCAAAACTTTTCCTCTGCAGGGTCATGGCATTCATCAAATCATATAAGGTAGGGGGACTAGAGGCAGGATGGTCATAGCTAGAAGAAGGAATGTCTCTACTAGTAGAAGGTGCCTTGCTCCTACTCCCTAATCTCCATTCCTCATGGGATTCAAAAGTATTTATATTTGGTTTACTAATGATTTTCATCGGATACACCCATTCCTCATCATCTCTCGCTTCAACTCCAGATAATTGACAAAGTGCATAAATGAGGCCAGGATGCCCTAAATATCCACTTGTCTCACTCTTTGTAGTGGCCATAATGTTCTTATAAATGATTCTCCCCACATTAATGTTCTTATAAATGATTCTCCCCATAATAATATTCAATCATTTTTTGAATACAAAAATTCAGAACAGCTCTATCTCTCAAGACTTCACTGTGATGGTAGGTGGGTAGCAGAGTCGAATAAATGAAACAATGTCATGCCTTAGCAGTGGCATTCATCATGGACAATGGAAAGTTAATCCATTCACAATTTTAATTTTCCAAACTCCTTTCCCATCAGTGAGAAAGTCGATAACATCGTTCAACGGACCTTCCATTGTGCCAAATGTTTCATACTCGCTAGAAAAATAATCGTGAAGCTCGTAAAAAGAGTTAATGTGATTAGCATTAAAGTCGACAGAGAATCCTTTTACTTGGACTGGTTCATGCTCGAGTTGAGTAAGATTGGAGTAGAACTCCCTCACCACTTCTACAGTAGCTCTATTGGTTGTATAACAAAAGTTATTCCATCCTCACCCTTTGATAACATGTTCCACTTCTCCTCCAAAATTCTCAAATACTCGATCTTGGATACACTTCTTACTTTGAAAGAGTGAAGTATACCTCGATTGTACTTTCACGTTTATGAATTGAGTCTTATCATGTTCGAGTCTTCTCTTTTATCGTGGAGCCATTGTTTGTTCTATCAAAACGACAAAAATCCAAACTAATCTCCAAAACAATAATACAATGGCTTCTAAATGGGGTTTAAAGTAATCTAAAACAAGTTCCATGAATTCTTTCCAAGTCTTCTCTCCACATTTTTAATTTCCCAAAATTACTTAATGTGGAAGAAACTCATGGTGGAAATTAAAAATTTTTACATAGAAGTGAAGCTCATACCAAGGGAAGATGAAATCCGGTGTTAGATTTTTTTTGAAATCACTCCAAATCCGAGATCTATCAAGCCCTAGGTTGACTTTCAGTAAAAATAGGGAAGAAGACAATGAATTGTGGCATTTGACTAGTCAAAATAGCGGTAAATAGGTCTTTTTCGCGATCTCGCGTCGGCGGGGTTGTCCGCATCTTCGGCGGACTCTATTGAATTATATTTCATTCTTCTCGAGAAGATCGCATCGTCGGCGGCCTCGAGTGCGCCGTCAGTGAGATTCTAAAAAATTGATGATTTTTTAAATTTTTGTAATTTCGATCAATTTTAAG
Source organism: Papilionanthe hookeriana x Papilionanthe teres (assembly GCA_022702705.1). Taxonomy (NCBI): domain Eukaryota; kingdom Viridiplantae; phylum Streptophyta; class Magnoliopsida; order Asparagales; family Orchidaceae; genus Papilionanthe; species Papilionanthe hookeriana x Papilionanthe teres. Next base: position 20,471 of record JAKZJZ010000315.1, on the reverse strand, counting down.
CCTCGTTGTCATCTGTTCAATCATTTTAATATATATTTAGTGATTAAGTGATGTATTAACACAAATAAACTTACACACAACAAAACTTCTCATTTATACATTGTATCCAAGTGTTTACAACACATAACACTCATAAATAGATATTTTCTCAACCTAAATCCATCTATTCAACATCGCAATACAAAACACAACACTCAAAATGCTGAGAACAAACATTTCAATCATAATCTCATCTTTATTGAGATTAGAAAGCAAATTACAAAAGCAAACACACAAGCAAGGTTCAAATCAAACACAACATAATGAAACAAAAAAGTAAATCATTTATACTACTCTTCAGAATCTGTACTGGTTTCTCCTCTGATATCTCCCATTGCTTGAACATGGACAAACAAGTTGTAAAAAGGTCTGAATGGGAATTCTTCAGTTGAATCTTCATCAATCCATCCCATCTTCTTCATTAAGCGTATCAGACTCGCTTCAAATTGCCCAGTATGATCAAAATGCTCCTTAATACTCCAATCAATATGATCAAACAAATCAAACATATTGTTAAGTGTACTCATTAAATTTTGTACCTGCTTATCCAGATTCTTAATTCGGTGTAAGATCATCGATGTCTTGTCCGCTACTAGAGGTTGAATAGGAATAGAATTCTGAGATGCTTGATCCATGTTGGGAACATACGAGTTGGGTCTAAAGGTTTACAAGGTAACAGAATTTTCTCCCAAATCTCGTACGAAATTTGAAACATACTGCATATTGAAAATATCATGGAAGGATGTCCATGCCCTTGAGATGATTCTTGAACGATCAGGCCAAACACAGACTTCACAATTATTGATCCAATATCAATGGGCCATCGCATTTGAATGCAATAGTTCAAAATTATACTTTCTTTCGTGACTTTGCCGATTTTCTTCGTCGGCAATAATTTCGCAGATATGAAAAAGTGCCAATTCTTTGAAACAGAATTTAAAAGTGTTGCAGAAAAATTAACGTTTCAGTTCCGTCCGTCAAAAATTGGTATATTTCATCATATTGTCTCTGGTCGGCATGAACTTTGAATAGTGGCAGACAGGAACATTGTCAAGCATATATAACTCATTAAATCTTCGAGAATTGAATGTTATCCACCTACCTCGCACATAGACAATTCCTTGGTTGATTCCATGTAAATTGGCATAGAATTCTTTAACCACTGGAATGATTACTGCAGCAATAGTACAGCAAAACACTTCCCATCTTCGCCTCGCAATCATTTCTTCAATTGGTGACGAAGAATTGTATAATCCTGTATTGACGAATCCACTTTCCTTGATTAGCCTTCTCTTAGACATCACCTTGTTGAAAAGTCCATATGCCTCGGCACTGACAAATTTCTCCGATTGTAAACTTGATATCTTTGGTAATATACTAAATTGAAGGCCATTAGAGAGGAATTGAAAGTGGTTTCCATTCATTTTTGGGATTTGAAGTGTTTAGGAACAGTCCATAAAAGTTTATAATGGATGAATTCGCTAAAAATCGCTAAAATTTTCCATTTCGAACTCAAAAAACTGTCCACTCGGCTATCCCGCTGTCGGCGGCCTCAAAGGCACCGTCGGCGAGCCTAGTGCAATTAATTCCAGAGCTCTCGGGAATAACCCACCGTCGGCGCCCTAGGCAAAAACTTGCACTTTATGCTGTGGTCTTTCACGTTCCAAATTTTCTCTATGGATCCAAATTCTTGATAATTAAAGATCAAATTCAAGTAGTAGAATTAAATAATACTACAAACTAACATCAAACTCAAACAAACACGCATACAAATAAAGATAACTATGGGTTGCCTCCCATAAAGTGCTTGGTTTAACGTCATCAGCCCGACCTATTCAGGTGTTATTCAGGTTGACTGAGTATTAAAACCTCTTTATAATTTGATCTTTTACCCTCAAAATATGGTTTTAATCTATGTCAATTCACTTTAAATATATTCCCAGTCTTCTGATCTTCAATTTCACCAGCTCCATAAGTGTAAACCTGAGTCACAGTAAGGGGTCCTAACCAACGAAATTTCAATTTCCTAGGAAATAATTTCAACCTTGTATTGTAAAGCAAAACTTCTTGCCCTGGTTCAAAGTTCTTCTGGTTAATCTTTCGATCATGCATTAACTTCAGTTTTTCCTTATAAATTTTGTTGTTATCGTAAGATTCATTTCTTAATTCTTCTAATTCATTCAATTGCAACAATATCTTCTCACCAGCATTTTTTAAATTATAATTAAATTGTTTTATCTCCAATATGCTTTATGCTCCAATTCTACTGGTAAGTGACAACATTTTCTATATATAAGCCTGTAACTAGGAGTTTTATAAGTAGTCATGTATGCCCATAATGTAGTATCTAGTCTCGTAGACCAATCTACTCTATTAGGATTTACAATCTTTTCTAAAATTTGTTTAATCTCATGATTAGAAAATTCTGCCAAACCACTAGTTTGAAGATGATAGGTAGTAGAGAATCTATGATAATCACTCTTGGCATTCCTTATCTTGTGAAAATGTTTTTCATTAAGAATCTTGAAACACTTTTAGCATCACAACGAGGTAAAGCTTGTGCTTCAATCCACTTTGATAAATAATCAACTGCAATTAAAATATATAAATTCCTAAATGAAGGAATAAATGGTCCCATGAAATCTAAACCCCAAACATAAAAAATTTCCACTTCTAACATGAAATTCAGAGGCATTTCATTTCTTCTAGATATATTACCTACTCGTTGGCATTTATCACAAGTTATGATATATCTGTAAACATGTCTAAAGAGATTAGGCCAATAAAATCCAGCTTGCAAAATTTTATGTGCAATTCTATCAATGCCAAAATATCATTCAAATTCAGAATCGTGGCATTTCTGAATAATCTATTCAGTTTCTTCATAAGGCACACATCTCCTAATAATAAGATCATTACATTGCTTATATAAATATAGTTCATCCCAAAAATATGCTTTTGCATCATGAATGAATTTTTTCTATTACTGTTAAGTTAGCATAGGTGGTAAAATATCGCTTACTATATAATTAACAATATCAGCATACCAAGGTATTTTCCACTCGTTTATATTATAAAGTTTTTCATCAGGAAAACTGTCTGTAATTTCATTGTCGGTTTCATATGATTCATGATATTTCAGTCTCGACAAATGATCAGCATTTTGATTGTTAGTTCCTTTTCTATCAATCACCACAAAATCGAATTCTCGCATTAACAATACCCATATAATTAATTTTGGTTTAGTATCCTTCTTTTGCATCAGATATTTGATAGCAGAGTGATTAGTATGCACAATACATTTAGTTCCAATTAAATATGATTTGAATTTACCAAAAGCATATACAATAGCCAGTAACTCTTTTTCAGTAACAGTATAGTTAATTTGAACATCGTTAAGAGTTCTACTAGCATAGTATATAACTTTAAAAATTTTATCATATCTTTGACCAAGAACAGCTCCAATAGCATAATCACTAGCATTGCACATTAATTCAAATGGTTTCTCCCAGTCAGGTGAAACTATTACAGGTGACGTGATTAGTTTTTCCTTTAATAACTCAAAGGAATTTAAGCAGTCTTCAATAAATTCAAATTTCTTGTCATTTTCTAAAAGTTGGCATAGAAGTTTTGTAATTTTTGAGAAATCTTTAATATAGCGGCTGTAAACCAGCATGTCCAAGAAAACTTCTTACCCCTCTCATAGTAGTAGGACGTTGTAATTTAGCTATTACTTGAATTTTTGCAGTGTCTACTTCCATGCCAATTTCTGAAATTTTATGCCCTAATACAATTCCTCATGCAACCATAAATTGACATATCTCCTAATTTAAAACTAAGTGAGTTCTTTAGCATAGCTCAAAAACTTTTTTAAGATGATTTAAGCATGCGTCAAATGATGTTCCAAACACAGAGAAATCATCCATAAATACTTCTATTCCATTATCTATTAACTTACTGAAGATAGACATCATACATCTCTGGAATGTTGCAGGTGCATTACATAGTCCGAAAGGCATTCTTCGAAAAGCAAATGTTCCATAAGGACTAGTAAAAGTTGGTTTCTCTTGATCCTCAAGAGCAATATGTACTTGATGGTAACTGGTATATCCATCCAAAAAGCAATAATAGTTGTGTCCAGCAAGTCTATCCAACATTTGGTCTAGAAAAGGAAGAGGAAAGTGATCTTTTAGGGTGGCGGCATTTAATTTTTGATAGTCAATACAAAACCAGAAACTTGTATGATAGGTATTAATTCATTGTTTTAATTTACTTCGACAGTTACTCATCCTTTTTTAGGAACACAATGAATTGGACTTACCCAAGTATTATCTGAAATAGGATATATAATTTCATCATCCAGCCACTTTAAAATCTCTTTTTTAACTACATCTTTCATTATAGAGTTCATTCTTCTTTGAGGGTCAATTCTTGGTTTATATTCCTCATTTAATAGAATTATGTGCATACAAATCGAAGGACTAATTTCTTTAATATCAGATAGAGTCCAACCAAAAAGCTTTTTTGTATTTTTTTAATGTATACATTAATTTTTGTTCTTGAATTTCATTTAAGTCTAATGATACAATTACTAGTAATGTTGAAAAATCTCCTAAAATCACATATTTCAAATGATTTGGAAGTTTCTTTAATTCAAGTCGAGGGGATTTTACAACAGATGGAATTAATGTTTCATTTTTTGGTGTTGTTGAATTGAGCGTTTCAAATTTTTCTTGAATATAATCAGCTTCTTCACTTTCAATTTCATCATAATTATCTTTTTTTATATCTTCTTTTTCTTCACAATTTTCCTTGAAATATTCTCTTTTCATAGAATCACATATATCCATTCTAAAATATTCACCATCTTTTTTTATTAAAGGATATTTCATTGACTTTGAGATGTTAAAGGTTACTTCTTGATCATTTACTCTCATTGTCAATTCTCCTTTTTGAATATCTATCATTACTCTTCCTGTAGCTAGGAATGGTCTTCCTAAAATGATTGGAATTTCTTTATCTTCTTCCATATCTAAAATGTGAAACTCCACAGCAAAAATAAACTTATCAACATTGACCAGAACATCTTCTACAACTCCTTTAGGATGTGTAATAAATTGATCAGCTAACTGTAGAGTTACAGAAGTTAGTGATATTTCTCCAATTCCTAACCTTTTAAAAGTTTATAGAGGCATTAAATTTATGCTAGCTCCCAAATCACATAATGCTCGCCCATAAAATTTTTCACCAATAGCACACGGGATAGTGAAACTATCAGGATCTTTATGTTTTTCATGAAGCTTTCTTTGAATTATAGCACTACACTCTTCACTGAGTGCAACAGTCTCATGATCTAGTAACTTCATCTTTTTGTTGTGTATATACTTCATAAATTTAAAATAATCAGACATTTGTTCCAAAGCTTCAACAAAAGGAATATTTATCGAAAAATTTTTCAAAATGTCTAAGAATTTAGCAAATCGTTTTCCTTTATCTTGTTGCTTAAGTCTTTGAGGAAGTGGTGGTTGAGGTTATTTAACAGTAATTTTCATAGGGTTCAGAGGAAAATCAGGATATAAACTTTCATTTTCTTCTTCAGTTTATTCTTTTTTCCTTTTCAACTACAGTTTCTTTTTGAACTCTAATTTCCAACTCTTTTCCACTTCTCAATTAAATAGCCTTAATTTGTTCTTTTCCTTCATATTTAGGATTTACTTCAACATTGCTAGGTAAAGTTCCAACAAGTCTATTGCTTAATGCAGTAGCAATTTGCCTTAATTGGTTTTCTATATTTTTAATAGCAGCTCCTTGATTTTGTGAATTGATTACCCATATTCAAAACTAATTCTTCCAGAGACAACTTCTTTACTTAAATTGTGAATTATTATAAAAACCCGGTGGATTAGAAGGTCTATAACTAGAATTACCCTGGTTGTTTATATTTCCTATTGGGTTTACAAAATTGTTCCCCCACTGAGGATTAACAGGATTTGCATTACTTTGGTTATTCCAATTAAAGTTTGGATGATTTATCCAACCTGCATTATAATAGTTTGAATAAGGGTTATTTTGTCTATTATTTATTAAATTTATTGTTTCATATGAAGATTGAGTATCTACAATTTTTCCTAATGGATTTTCTTCTAACACTGGAGGTGTTTGAGAACAATTCATTCCGTATTGATCAATGTTTTTAGAAAGAGCAGCAATTTGAGAAACAATCATAGTGAAAGCATCAGAATCATGAACACTGGCTACTCTCTTAGGATTTACCCTTTCATCAAACCATTGAAAACTATTGGTAGCCATTTCTTCTATTAACGCATAGGCTTCTTCAAAAGGTTTAGACATTAGTGATCCACCGGCAGCAGCATCAATTATAAATCTAAGAGATCCTAATAATCCATTATAAAATGTTTGAATAATTAACCAATCTGGTAAAGCGTTATGTGGACATTTCCTAAGAAGTTCTTTAAATCTTTCCCAAGATTCATGTATTGATTCTCCCTCATACTGACTGAAAGACGTGATATCATTTCTAAGCTTAGCAGTCTTAGATGGTGGAAAATATTTTGATAAGAATTTTTGCGAGAGTTCTCCCCAAGTTTTAATAGATCCAGGTGCTAATGAATTTAACCAAGCCTTAGCCTTATCCCTTAGTGAAAAAGGAAAAAGTCTAAGTCTGACAGTATTATCAGACAATCTATCGTACTTAAAAGTAGCACAAAGTTCTAAGAAACTTATTAGACGTAAATTAGGATCTTCATTTGAAGTTCCACCAAATTGATTGTTTTGTACTATTTAGATAATTGCAGGTTTAAGCTCAAATGAATTAGCGGCTACATCAGGATTTTGGATAATTAAGTGGATTTCATCTAATGTAGGGTTAGCGTAATCTCTTAATGGTCTAGATTGATGTTCATTTTCTATTATTTGGTTGTTTACATTATTTTCCATTATTTCAGAATTTATAGGTTCTTTCCTTAGTTTTATAGCTCTCCTAACAGTGTGTTCTAATTCCGAATCGTAAGGTATAAGATTTTCAGAACCAAATTTATGCATACAATCGAAATCAGTACACAGTAAAATAGTTAACTAAATAAGTTGCAATTCTATTAAATAGTTTTCTAACAGTCCTAAATTGTTCGTTACTCTAATTATATTCCTCAGGCAACAATGCCAAAAACTAGACCGTGATTTTTAATATACTTAAAAATATAAGAATTCAACACCACAACTATAAGATCTACATCCTCAGCAATAGCGCCAAAAACTTGACTTGGAGCGTAATTTTAATTTTAGTAACAATTATATATTATAATCTTTTAATCGCAGAGTTACCATTAAACGCAAGTATACGTATCGCTCAAGTAATATAGGGCTCTAGTGGAGTCCTGGATATCGATCCCATAGGGAATATTTTAGAGGTTATAGTCTAGGATTATAGAAATCAATTTTAGATACACTACTAAATCAAAATTGCTTATCTGTCACTAATACGCAATCGACAATAATATGAAATTTAAATTAAACTAGTTCTACTAATAATTAACTATTACTACTAAAGTTAAGTTTAAATATATATATAAGTGAGATTCTTTCTCCTTTGTTAAGTGTTGACCTCACTTTTGGTTGAGGTCTAGTCTCTCTTTAGAATAGCCTAGGGTCTAGCCGTAGGACTCTCCAGGTGACTTTCTTAGAAGACTAGTCATAGAACCCTCCCCATAAAAATTCAAACCTTTTTTAGCTTCACTAGGAGTATTCATATGCTTGAGGCCTAACCTCCACCTTTTGGTAGGAATAAGGCAAGCATAAGGAAGCCTAGGGGAAGTCTCCTATAGGTGGTCTAACCTTAGGATTTACCCTGAGTGAGGTCTGGGGAGCCCGTATCACACACTTACACTTTCCACTTACACTTTCACACTTACATTTACACTGACATTCACATTTACACATTACATTCTACATTCACATCTTGAATCGAATATTGTCGGCATATTTTTTAGGTTGTGTTTTATTTTGAAAAAGGGGGGTCGCCTAACAGAAGCTGTCGGCGAATTTTTAATTTAATTAAAATAAATAATTTGAAAAGTAGTATTCGATTTTGAAAATAATTTTAAATTTGAAGGTTTTAAGATATGAGATTAAACCGATCTCACGTCCCAAATAGTTTATATAAACGAGCACCGCACCACAAACCGTGTATCTATCCCTAAGGATAGACACACTGCTTGACGGTGGGGCTCGATTAAATAAACTAGAAGATTTGTGACATCCGTTTGGTCTGCGAACCAATTTTATAAGCCGACAAAATTCCCTCGTTTAATATGAAAACATTAAACGGGGTTTATATTACTAGGTTCTTCAAAATTCCTATAAGGGCAAGCCCCTATAGTTAATTACATCTTAAGTGACGGGAATCACCTAAGAAAACTCTCGATAATAATCAATAATTCTGCTCTCGAGGATTTCAAAGTTTAAGTTTTCGAGGGATTGAATTTTGGAATTTCAATAGGGAATGGATCAAGTTTGGAACATTTTGTTTTGTGAATCCAAAGGAAGAGAAGTAGGAGAAATCACAGATTCGAAGTGAACTTCGGTAATTTCCCGACTATCCTATTGTTTGGCTTAAATTTAGGAAAATCCTAATGTTTATTTAAATGTTTTGATTTTGTCAATTTTAATTAATTAGGACTTATACTTATATGATAGAATCATACAAATAGCCTTGAAGATGTGAGGGTTTTATGTCGTATCGGACGACTACCTCGGAATCCTAAAACTGGTCAGGGCTTAATTTGCAGTGCAAATGCCTAACAAAAGGTTGAGGATTTATGTTGCACCAGGCAAACTACCTCGAAGTCCTATGGCTTGGTTATTTAATTCTAGGAAAGTTTTGCTGAAGTAGGTTCAAGTTTTGTCGACGATGATGGCCGTGCTTGCCCACCATGCTCCGAGCTCCTTATTGTTGCAGAGGTTTAGTTTTAGAAATCATAAATCGAGGAGATGAGAAAAGTGTTTTGGTTTAGAGAAGTATTAATTTTCCAAGTGTTTTTTGTGTTTTGATTAAAACAAATCTTAAAGTTGATTATAACGACACCGGTTAAGATCCCGCGGTTCCATCCTTCGGCATCATTATTTTTATCGGATTCACTTAGTCCGGATGAATTTGCTAAACTCAACTGAATGAGTTCCACACTTTCATTTAGACCGTGGGAAATCCCGTTAGCAACACGTAGGTTACATCATCCGAGGTATTCCCGATCATCCAACGGGACGTTTTAATTTAGTTGTAATTGCGGTTTTGTGTTACTGTTTGTGATTAAATTTTGAGTTGTTTTATATTTTGAAATGTTGTGGCGGTGAATTTTATCTTGCAATGACTTTTAATTTAGTTTTGGTTTCAGTTTTAGGAGCTATCCTAAAGGTGTGGGTTTTCATGCAACGATTGTTTTATCATGCAAGAAAAATAAAGTACATTTGCAAGAAAGTAAATTGCAGGGAAAGTAAATTGCAAGAAAGTAAATTGCAATAAAATAAAAGCGTACTCGGAGGGTCTTCCCGTCATCCCAAGCTGCACTTAAAACACAATTAGAATATTTAAGCAAGTTCCTAGGTAAAGCTAAGGGAATGGTTAGGGTTTTCTACCAAATTCCTAATCCTATAGCTTAGTCATTTCCTATGACGTCTAGGTCTTTGTGTTTTGGTTTGAGGACGATTTTCTTCATCAAAGAATAATTAAGTTCAATTGTTCTTATGAACATCCTATCATATCGAGGAAGTGCTTAAGACAAATCTTAAACATCTTTTCAATATTTCTAGGATTGTTTTAAGTCCAAATGAATTTAATTATACAAATGAATTAATCGTCCGAGAATTCAAGTTTCGTTGTTATCTTACTCAGTGAACTAGGACATTTGAATATCCTACAAGTGAAGTAACATTTCATTTAATGTTCTATTTAGGAATTATGATAACTAAAGCTTTTGAGGGTAAATTGGTGTTCAAATGATTTGGTTTAAGTTAAAGAGTTTAAATTTGGAATAGTGTTCAAGTTGCTTTATATTTATTTTGAATTCTTTATGTCTTTGATGATGTTATATTTAATTTAATTTAATTTAATTTAATTGAGTTTTAATTTAATTTAATTCAATTGAGTTTGATTTGATGTTAAATTAATTTAATTTGATTTAATTTTAATTTAATTTGATTTAATTTAATTTAATTTAATTTAATTTAATTTAATTTGATTTGATTTAATTTAATTTAATTTAATTTAATTTAATTTAATTTAATTCAATTATTTAATTTAATTTAATTTATTTAATTTAATTTAATTTGATTTGATTTATTTAATTTAATTCAATTATTTAATTTATTTAATTTAATTTAATTTTAATTTAATTTAATTCAATTTAATTAATTTAATTTAATTTTTAATTTTAATTGAAAATTTTAAAAGGGTTTAATAATTAAGTCTTTTAATATTTTAAATTTGAGTTATCATTTTAATTAAGAATTGAATATTAATGAGATAATTAATTTAGGGATTTTTTAAATTAAAGAATAAATCTCTTCCTAATAATATCCCTATTTTAATAATTCCAATTTTATTATTCTTCCAAATTTAATCCATTATTTAATTAAAGTTTAATCATTTTAAAATTGCTTAATGGGTTTCTATCCTTTAATTATTTAAATTTCAATCATCCAAATCAGATTAGGATCAAATATTTTACTTGTTAATTTTTATTAAACCTAAAGTTTTAATTAAGGGTTAAAATTTTAATTATCGTTTTACCCTTTAAGCTTAATAATTTCATAACTCACTAAATTGAACTCAAATGAACTTGAAATTTTTATGTGACTTCACTCATATGCCAATAAAGACATGAGAGGAGGAAATGTGATTTTTCTGTATTTAATTTATTTATATAATTATTTTTGGTAGAAAATAGAGATTTTCAAGGAAAATTTAATAACATGACCAAGGGAAAGTTTCTGTCCTTAAGAAAATTAGGGGACATTCCTAATGACCAGAGAACCACTTGGACCAATTTTGGTGATTTTTTGAATTATATTATTTTTATTATAATTATTTTAAGTTTTGGAGTGTTAATTAATTTAAAAAATAAAATAAATGTTGAAAAATGAATTTTATATTTTTCAAAAATCTCTCTGATATCAAGGAAACCAGAGAAGCAAATTTTGTAATTTTCTGATTTTTCTATAATTTATTATAATTATTTTAGTGAAAATGCTAGAAAATACATTTTTTTAATTTTAAAATTACCTTAAAGCTTTAAAATTTAATATCTCACCAAATAGACCTAAGAAAAATGTGGGATTTGTTCCTATGTGATTAAAATTCAAAATGTGACATTTTGGTGAATTTTATTATTTTTGTGATTTTATTATTTTTTAATTATCAAAAATATTAAATTATGATTAAAAATCAACTTTTTTAGAAAATTGAAATTTTAATTTTCTTAGGTTCCCCTGATATCAGAGAGGCCCCAAAACCAATTTGGTGAATTTTTGAAAGGTATTTTAAAAGTTATGAATTTTTAAAGTTTAAAATGACTAAGTGGCTTAATCAACCCGATTAGTGGGGCTAACTGAGTCCAATTGACCTCAAATTTTTATGGTGGGTTCCTCTGATCCTAAAGGTCAGTGGAGAATTGATTTCAAGTCAATTTGATGCATGGTTAACTTTAATTAAATAAAGACCTATTTTGGGTGTTTAAGCCAATTAGGGTTGTTTTAAATGAACTAAGTCAAAACCTATTTTTCCTAAGATTCTCTGGTCATAAGAAACATCACCAAATTTTCCTAGAATTTATTTCACAACATGCTATTTATTGGAATTAAAATACTCAAAACAGCAACATGAATTTGAAAAATCAATAACTTTTTATAGGGATGGCCTTCGACTTTGGAAAATTCGGGGAATGTTCCCAAATTCGGAGGCTTCAAAAGCCCTATGGTCTCATGCCATGGTGAATTGTATGCATGCATGGAGAATTAAAATAATGCGAGAGTAAATAAATTATAAAAAATAAAATACTTGATGAAATTAAATGATTTCTTTTCCACATTATTCTCCTCTCGTTCACTCTGAGCGAGAGGGTATTTTTATTTTATTTTTCGATTTTTCTACACGGAGATACGAATTTTTGAAGTTTAAGGAATTAAATAAATAGAAAAATACCCTAATTTTCTATTTATCCACGCGGCGCCGCGTCAACCTCGGCGGCTCCGAACGCACACGCGTCGCGCTCCCATTTGACGCCGCCACCGAGTCGGCGGCCGGGCCCCGCGGTTCTCCTACCGTCTCCTGGTCCGACGCCATCTGAGCCGTTCATCCGCGCGTGTATTGAATGGACGGCATCTGTTCATCTGAGCCGTCCACACTAAATCCCTAAGATCTCACTCGATACTCAATGGATTTTTATGTTCTTATGCTCTATGGATTCGTCTTGAAGAGACGAACACATCTATACGGTTAACATGCATTGAAATTAAGGCATTTAAAATGGAGAATCTCCAGAAGCTCGGGATAAAGAATTAGCTCATACCTTTGCTCGGAGAAGTGTGGCTTCAATCCGAGAGTTGTTGCACCTTCGATTGGATCCCGTGCAAGCTCCGGATGAAGTCTCTGGTGCAGTGAATTGTCCGGATGTGATTTCGACCAAGCCCGATCACAAAGCTTGGAGGCTGGAGCAACTCGGGTGGCTCTGGAGATGGGGCTTTTCTGGTGGACACCTTCCCTTGGTGCGGTGAAGGTGTAGAACCAATCAATTTGGGAATTGGCTCACTTGTGGAGAAGTGTCCTGGTTTTGGGTGGAATTTCGACTACGAAATTGAGCTCGCGAGAGGAGAAATGGCGGGGGGATCTCACTTGGGGATCAAGTGCTCTGTGTATGGGGAGGAGTACGGAACAATTTTGGCAGAGTTTTGGCAAGGTTTGTGCTTAGCTCTCTTCATGGCCGAGAGGGGTGGAGTTTAATTAGGAGAGGGTGGAGGGCCTTCCAGGGGGAGTTGAGGCATGGGATCAGTTGCTCGCGGTGAGGAGAAGAACGACCATGGTGACCACTAGGCATGGGGCGGCTCGGCAAGTGAGAATTTCAATGTTGGCTCACATGTGAGCTCTCGGCCATGGTGTTTTCCGGCGGCCTGGTGGCCGGCCGGCCAGGCATTGGTCACCATCTTGGTCAGGGAGGTCAGGGCTGGGGCTTAGTGCAATCAATTAGCATTGGCCATGTGTAAAGGGTTTGATTTAGATGGAATGGGGGCATGGCTAAATTTGAACCTAAATGGGTCAACCCACCCATTTGGGCTAGGTGCACCACCCAAGGCCTGGTTTTGGCTGAGGGAAAAGTGATTTGGCTCGGCATAATCGGTAGGGTCAAGTCACCATCCAAGCACAATTAGGCATAAGCATGGTTAAGGGGAATCATGGGAGTGGTTAATCACCTTTAGGAATTAAGGAAAGAGTCTCCTCCTTTTGCCCAAAATGGCATGGTGACATGTAAAGAGGCTCTCATGGCTTCCATATGGCTTGTGCATGGCTCCATGGCTCCATTTGGCTTGGGAAAAGGTTGGGTCAATTTCATAAAAATGGGTTTTAAGAATTTTGGATATTTTGGGGTGATTTGGCATGTGGCTTGATTTGGAATTATTTGATTGATGATTTTGGAACTTAGGGACAATTTTGATTAAATGGATGATGAAAGGAAGTGTCATGTGGGCTTTGGATGAATTTGGGCTTTTGAATTTGAAGGGAGTGGGCTTTTAGGAAAGTTTAAGGGAAATGGGCTTTTGATTTTAGGATGGGCATTTGGATAAAAAATTTTGTGAAGAACTTTGTCAAATAAATGTCATAATTGGTTTAGGGATGTTCTATGAAGGGCTTGGAATCAATTTGATGTGATTTGGAGTTGAATTGGTTTGAATTTGGATTTATTTGGTAAGTGGGCCTATGTAGGTCCAAGTGGGCCAAGTTGGGCTAATGTTGGGCTAGGGTTGAAATTGATGTAAAATCAATGTTGAGAAATGTTTATGGGGGTGTTTCAAAGAGGTTTTGGCTTTGGTTGGGCTTTGATTTTGGGGTTTGGGCTCATTTGGGTTAGGTTTGGGTTTAGGTCGAAAATGGGCCTTTTAACCTTGGGTTGAGTTTGAGTGGGGTTTGGGTCTAAATTTTGGGCAAATCATGTTAGTATTTTGCTTGTGGGAATGTTAAGGAAGATTTAGAAAAGATTTGGGGTTAATTGGAATTGAATTGGGTGAGTTTGGGTTAGGTTTGGGTCATGGGTCCAAATTGGGCTTTAAGGCCAAAAGTGAGATTGGATCCAAATGTCAATCAAATTGGGCTTGGATTTGGTCTAGATTGGTATTTGGGATATTGATTTGAAGTTTAGAATTGAATTGGACCAAAATTGGGGTCAATTGGGTAGGTTTGGTTTGACATTGGGTTCACTTTGGGTTAAAATGGGTCAAATTGGGGTTTTGACAAAAGTAGGGTAAATTGACAAAATTGGCCCATGGTGTAGTTGGACAAAATGAAATTGGGAATATTTGGGATTTTCTGGAATTTTCTGGGAATTTTCTGAATTTTTGGATTTTTTGGCCAAGAGGGGTATTTTGGGTATTTGGAGGGTATTGGGAGGTATTTTTGGAATTTTTGGTATTTTTGGGTATGGATGATCAGTTTAAGTGATGTGGAAATGTTTGGGAATGATTTTGGAGAATTTTGGGTAATTTGGAAATTTTTGAGAAATTTGGGTAATTTTAAGGGTTTTGGGTAGGTTTAGTAGGTGTAGGGTCCCGGGGGTCAAAAATTGAAAATTTGGGAAATTGAAGATTGGGTGAATTTAGGTGGAAAGAAGTCATTTTGGTTGAGCCATGAAGCCATATCAAGCCCACATGAGCCATGAGGGGACTCACTTGAGGCATTCACTATGTTGTTCCTAACCTCTTGCGAGGGCTTAGGGGTTAAGGACCATCCATGTGAATCACCTACATGAGTCGGGAGGTCGAGTTAGGTATGGGTGTGGTTTTATGAGGTATGTGGAAGTGTAGTGTGTAGGTGTAGTGTATAAGTGTGGTGTGTGTAAGTCGGCCCCTTCACCGGACCAGGCCACCGAGGCGATCTCAGGCCGAAGAGTCCTATAGGAACTCATTCTTCGAACTTCCACATTTGATTTCAACCCTCCAGGTGATTAGGGGTCTACGATCAAGTTTGTGGAGTTTGCGGGGAGTTAAGAAGTGGTTTGAATTTCTAAAAGGTGGGTCCCGATTCTAGTTCTCTAAGATAGTCGAAGGAAAAGCCTGAAGGCTAGATCTGAAGTACTAAAGAGAAGAAGAAGACCTCATCGAAATTGAGGTCGACAAATGGACCCCCGATAGGTGTGGTGAGTGACGGAGCACACCGCGCGTATTGGTGTTGACCGAAACGATCAACAAAACCAACACAAACATCCAAGTGACAAACTCGGGATGAAATAGAGGAGTTTTCGGCGGGGAGTAGCAAGTATATCTACGAAGCCGGAGATTCTCGAACTCTCGGCGGGGAAAGGAAAAGGAGGTGGATCCCAAATCACATGACACAGGGGAATTTCGATTTAGATTTTATTTTGTTTCAATTTAAGTTTTGATGTGTGAGTTTAGATTTCGATTTGGAGTTTCGATTTAGATTGGAGTTTGTCGAAATTAATTTGAAGGATTTGATTTGAAATGAAAATTGGAATTCGAGGTTTTAGATGTAACATCTTGACCTCGAAAGAAAATTGAATTGATTAGATCGAATCGTTGCAATGAGAAGAGATCTCGGAGTAATGCGGTGTTGGATGTTAAATCCTTAACCTCGAGAGTTTGATTTTGATGTATTTCGGTGCGATAGGAAAAGAATCCTAAAGCGGTGCGGTCTTGGATGTAAAATCCTCGACCCAAAAGGTTCGAATTCGATGTATTTCGGTGCGATAGGAAAAGAATCCTAAAGCGGTGCAGTCTTGGATGTAAAATCCTCGACCCAAAAGTTTGAATTCGATGTATTTCAGTGCAATAGGAAAGAATCCTAAAGCAGTGCAGCCTTGGATGTAAAATCCTCGACCCAAAAGTTTGATTTGATGTACTTCAGTGCAATAGGAAAGAATCCTAAAGCAGTGCAGTCTTGGATGTAAAATCCTCGACCCAAAAGGTTGAATTTGATGTATTTCAGTGCAATAGGAAAGAATCCTAAAGCAGTGCAGTCTTGGATGTAAAATCCTCGACCCAAAAGTTTGAATTTGATGTATTTCGGTGCGATAGGAAAGAATCCTAAAGCGATGCGATCTTGGATGTAAAATCCTCGACCCAAAAGTTTGAATTTGATGTATTTCGGTGCGATAGGAAAAGAATCCTAAAGCGGTGCGGTCTTGGATGTAAAATCCTCGACCCAAAAGTTTGAATTTGATGTATTTCGGTGCAATAGGAAAGAATCCTAAAGCGGTGCGGTCTTGGATGTAAAATCCTCGACCCAAAAGTTTGAATTTGATGTATTTCGGTGCGATAGGAAAGAATCCTAAAGCGAGTGCGATCTTGGATGTAAAATCCTCGACCCAAAAGTTTGAATTTGATGTATTTCGGTGCAATAGGAAAGAATCCTAAAACGGTGCGATCTTGGATGTAAAATCCTCGACCCAAAAGTTTGAATTTGATGTATTTCGGTGCGATAGGAAAAGAATCCTAAAGCGGTGCGATCTTGGATGTAAAATCCTCGACCCAAAAGTTTGAATTTGATGTATTTCGGTGCGATAGGAAAAGAATCCTAAAGCGGTGCGGTCTTGGATGTAAAATCCTCGACCCAAAAGTTTGAATTTGATGTATTTCGGTGCAATAGGAAAGAATCCTAAAGCGGTGCGGTCTTGGATGTAAAATCCTCGACCCGAAAGTTTGAATTTGATGTATTTCGGTGCGATAGGAAAGAATCTAAAGCGGTGCGGTCTTGGATGTAAAATCCTCGACCCAAAAGTTTGAATTTGATGTATTTCGGTGCAATAGGAAAGAATCCTAAAGCGGTGCGGCCTTGGATGTAAAATCCTCGACCCAAAAGTTTGATTTGATGTACTTCGGTGCTGATAGGAAAGAATCCTAAAGCGGTGCGGTCTTGGATGTAAAATCCTCGACCCAAAAGGTTGAATTTGATGTATTTCGGTGCAATAGGAAAGAATCCTAAAGCGATGCGGTCTTGGATGTAAAATCCTCGACCCAAAAGGTTGAATTTGATGTACTTCGGTGCAATAGGAAAGAATCCTAAAGCGGTGCGGTCTTGGATGTAAAATCCTCGACCCAAAAGTTTGATTTTGATGTATTTCGGTGCGATAGGAAAGAATCCTAAAGCGAGTGCAGTCTTGGATGTAAAATCCTCGACCCAAAAGTTTGAATTTGATGTATTTCAGTGCAATAGGAAAAGAATCCTAAAGCAGTGCAGTCTTGGATGTAAAATCCTCGACCCAAAAGGTTGAATTTGATTGAGATTTGATTTGAGATTTGGAAGAAATTGAATTTGAATTTGATTGAGACTGGATTTGGAATCTGGAAAGATTGAATTTCAAAATTTGGAAGGATGAGTTTAAACTCGATTGAAATTTGATTTAAGATTTGATTTGAAATTTGGAAGATGAAATTTGAAACTTGATCGGGAGTGGATTTGGAATTTGATTGAGAATTTGATTTGTGATTTGAAAAGATTGAAATTTGATTCGGAATTTGGAAAGATTGAATTTGAAATTTGATTTGAAATTTGGAAGGATGGAATTTGAGATTTGTGTTGATTTCATTTATCTTTTAATGGTTCAAATTTTATTTTATCGTTTATTTAATGTTCATGTGAATTTGGTGTTTGTCATTTTTAGATCTTTAAAGAAAGTTTTCTTTTATCCTTTTTTTTTTATTTATTTCTTTTACGTTCTTTGTTCGAAGTTCATTTAACTTTAATGGCGTTTCCCGATCAATTTGCACAAAAGAGGTGAAGGCCAAAAATGTGACATGGTCACTTTCATTCCAATCATGTTGAAAATACATCATACAACTCGATCTGGAATATATTTCATACAATCCATGTAGACTCGAAACGGATTTGTGTATGATCTTTGTTGGTCCATCAAAAGAAGCATTTGTCGAAAAATCCATGTACGAATAGTGGGGTACATGGTTAATAACATCACCTTCCAAGCCATCCTTGGCAAGGATGCAGTTGGATGTACCTTGGAGGTGTGATATTTCCCATGTAACTCATGGCTCGTAAGGCGGAGGTTCTCTAGCTGCGGGTACGGTTGGAAATGGTAAGGTATCTTGCTTGTCGTCCATTCTCACGAAAGTAGCGAGATCTGCTCCACTGGCACTCCTTGTATGCAATGCTTAGCGATATCTGCTCCGTTGCCTTTCAGTATCATGACGGAACCCACCGGTAAAGGTATCTTTACTGGCCCTCGGAACTCACCCGGGCCTGCTATCCGGAGGTCAGATCCGAACATGATGTCACACTCGTTCAAGAAAGAGACGTGCGAAAGGTCGACGAAGTCGTGGTGATCTATATGTGGGGGTATGCGGTCACTCTGTTTGTAGATGTTGATAATGCGGCTATTGGGTATGCGATACGATGGCGAGTACCCTCCATGTTATCAATCTTTTTACCATTCTCACGATGACTAATGGCATCGGATCTACTTGCCCATGACGGAGTATCCCGGTGGGTTTCCCTTTCGTCTTCGACAAAGTTGTAGCGACATCCGCATTGTATTGTGATTCTTCCTTTCCACGGCATCCATCTCCGGGGTTCCGAGTATGTGTTCTCCCTTAGGCGGCCTGCTCGGCCCATTCTCTTCGAATCCCGGATACAATCCACGATTTGTTGTTGTTCATACTCGGAGAATACGTACGTATGTAGCTCGAGGCCCTCTAGTATGTTGATCCTTCTTCCTTTAATTCTCTCGAAGTATTCGAAAGGTTTTCTTTTCAACATTCGCATTCTCTCCGGCTCGTATTCCGGAATGATCGCGGATGACGAGGCCTTGTGACATATTGTGGGATATATGGTTCAATCCCTTCACGTTCTCCTGCATACCTCGGCTCCTCGGGGATGCTTTCTGTCGAGACATCCCCGGGGTTGCTTCGCAACAAGGTCATGCATTATTGGTGGTTCTATCCGGTGGCGTGGTAGCCTTCTTTCTTCGATCTTCAGGGATTTCCACGATTCTTTCGATTATCCTAGGAGGTGGCCTCCTTTCTTCGAGTTCTAGTGAACCGGTGTCCTTGAAATGTGTGTCTTGGCATTAGCAATTGTCTCGTCGCGCTGGTCGCGGCTAGTTTTGTTAACATCTTACGGATACGGCGATTCTTATTTCTTCGTTGCGTGGTCGTGAGAGTAGCTCTCCGCACTTCTTGAATCTCCGTGGGCGCGGCGGCGACAAGCTGCCCTCGGCTTGTAGCGACTACGGACTTCATTTTCTTATCTTCTTCGGTGTTTGCTTTTCTTTTCTTGTTGTTGGATTGGTGGCTTGGGCCACCCGATCTCATTGCTTGTCTTCCGGGCGAGTTCTTCTCGGTCGGCCGGGACCCGGTCACTTTCCTCGTATCGTAGGCTGCTCGGTGCGAAATCCGAGTCGATCTCGATTATCGCTCCATCTTTCACCCTCTTTTCATCGAGTGCGAGGCTTACGCCATTCTTAAAGTTCGGGACCAACCGCCGGTTCGACATTTCCTGCGAAAAGACAAGGAAAAGGATCGAGGGCTATACTAAGAACAAGAACATTAAGAAAATGTTTATTAAAGACACATTTTTTATATATATATTTTTTTATTTTCAAATTTAACAGGAATGAAGTAGGATAAGATCAGGGAATAGATTTTGATTTGAAAAAGAAAACAAGGAAAACGTATTATCATGACTTTATTTATCTTAGCACGTTTTATTATTTTTTGGTTCGGACCCAATCATAAGTAATTACTTCGCCCGTGTTTCTTAGGGGTGAAGAATTCATTCCTTCGAAACATCAGGTAGCGTAATACTTTTTCAAGTATCGTCCGTTGATCGGAAGCATATGTCGTTCTCCACGGCAGTTCACTAGGCTGGTAGGAACCTCTCGAGTATCTTGCTTCGACCACGAATGGTTCTTCCCAAGTGGGTTCGAATTTTCCTCTATCTTGCGGTGTGCGAGAATAGGTCTCTTGAGAATGAGAAGTAAGTCACCAACTTTGAAGGTTCTTGGGCGGACCGGTTTGTCGTGGGCTTGAACCATCTTAGCTTGGTATAGTTCTAAATTACGTTGCTGCTGCAAGTCTTTTCCCTTCCAAGCTTTCTAATTCTTCAGTCGTAATTTGGCGTTTTCTTCGTCGTGATCTTGTTCGCAGCTGCGATTACGAGTGAAGGAAGGCTGAACCTCTAAAGGTAA
>JAKZJZ010003149.1:0-10705 GCA_022702705.1 Papilionanthe hookeriana x Papilionanthe teres | reverse complement strand
TCTTAATTTCCAAGTGTTTTCAATATTTTAATTAAAACAAATCTTAAAGTTGATTATAACGACACCGGTTAAGATCCTACGGTTCCATCCTTCCGGCATCATTATTTTTATCGGATTCACTTAGTCCGAATGAATTTGCTAAACTCAACTGAATGAGTTCCACACTTTCATTTAGACCGTGGGAAATCCCGTTAGCAACACGTAGGTTACATCATCCGAGGTATTCCCGATCATCCAACATGACGTTTTAATTTAATTGTAATTATAGTTTTGTGTTCTGTTTGTGATTAAATTTTGAGTTGTTTTATATTTTGAAATGTTGTGGCGGTGAATTTTATCTTGCAATGACTTTTAACTTAGTTTTGGTTTCAGTTTTAGGGACTATCCTAAAGGTGTGGGTTTTCATACAACGAGTTGTTTATCATGCAAGAAAAAGTAAGAGCGATGCGAGTTAAATAAATTGCAAGAAAGTAAATTGCAAGAAAGTAAATTGCAATAAAATAAAAGCGTACTCGGAGGGTCTTCCCGTCATCCCAAGTTGCACTTAAAACACAATTAGAATACTTAAACAAGTTCCTAGGTAAAGCTAAGGAAGGGTTATGGTTTTCTACCAAATTCCTAATTCTATAGCTGAGTCATTTCCTATGACGTCTAGGTTCTTTGTATTTTGTTTGAAGACGATTTTCTTCATCAAAGAATAATTAAGTCCAATTGTTCTTATAAATGTCCTATCATATTGAGGAAGTGCTTAAGAAGAATCTTAAACATCTTTTCAGTATTTCTAGGATTGTTTTAAGTCCAAATGAGTTTAATTATATAAATGAATTAATCGTCCAGGGGTTCAAGTTTTGTTAACTTGCTCGATGAACTAGGACATTTGAATATCCTATAAATGAAGTAACATTTCATTTAATGTTACGTTTAGGAGTTATGATAACTAAAGCTTTTGAGAGTAAATTGAGTAATCAAATGATTTGTGATTTAGTTTAATTTCCATTAATGGGTTTAAATTTGGAATAGTGTTCAAATTATTTTAGATTTATTTTGAATTCTTTATGTCTTTGGTGATGTTATATTTAATTCAACTTAATTTAATTTAATTTAATTTAATTGAGTTTTAATTTAATTTAATTCAATTTAACTCAATTTAGTTTGATTTGATGTTACATTAAATTAATTTGATTTGATTTAGTTTTAATTTAATTTGATTTAATTTAATTTAATTTAATTTGATTTAATTTAATTTAATTTAATTTAATTTTAATTCAATTTAATTTAATTTAATTTGGTTTTATTTATTTAATTTAATTTAATTTAATTTATTCATTCAATTTATTTTGATTTATTTATTTAATTTAATTTAATTTAATCTTTAATTTAATCCAACTTTTAATTTTAATTTAATTTAATTTAACTTAATCCAATTTAATTTACTTAATTTAATTTAATTTTTAATTTAATTTTACTTTTTAATTTTAATTGAAATTTTTAAAAGAGTTTAATAATTTAATTTTAGTTTAATGATTAAGTCTTTTAATGTTTTGAATTTGAGTTATCATTTTAATTAAGAATTAAATATTAATGAAATGATTAATTTAGGGATTTTTAAATTAAAGAACTAAATCTCTTCCTAATAATATCCCTATTTTAATAATTCCAATTTTATTATTCTTCCAAATTTAATCAATTATTTAATTAAAGTTTAATTATTTTAAATTGCTTAATGGGTTTCTACCCTTTAATTATTTAAATTTCAATCATCCAAATCAAATTAGGATCAAAGATTTTACTTGTTAATTTTTATTAAACCTAAAGTTTTAATTAAGGATTAAGATTTTTTAATTACCATTTTTACCCTTTAAGCTTAATAATTTCATAACTCACTAAATTGAACTCAAATGAACTTGAAATTTTCATGTGACTTCACTCATATGTCAATAAAGACATGAGAGGAGAAAATGTGATTTTTCTGTATTTAATTTATTTATATAATTATTTTTGGTAGAAAATAGAGATTTTCAAGGAAAATTTAATAACATGACCAAGGGAAAGTTTCTGTCCTTAAGAAAATTAGGGGACATTCCTAATGACCAGAGGACCACTTGGACCAATTTTGATGATTTTTTGAATTATATTATTTTTATTATAATTATTTTAAGTTTTGGAGTGTTAATTAATTTAAAAATAAAATAAATGTTGAAAATGAATTTTATATTTTTCAAAAAATCTCTCTGATATCAAGGAAATTAGAGAATCAAATTTTGCAATTTTTTGATTTTTCTATGATTTATTATAATTATTTTAGTGAAAATGCTAGAAAATACATTTTTTTAATTTTAAAATTACCCTAGAGCTTTAAAATTCAATATCTCACTAAATAGACCTAAGAAAAATATGGGGTTTGTTCCTAAGTGATTAAAATTCAAAATGTGACATTTTGGTGAATTTTATTATTTTTGTGATTTTTATTATTTTTTAATTACTAAAAATATTAAAATAATATTAAAAATCAACTTTTTTAGAAAATTGAAATTTTAATTTTCTTAGATTCCCCTAATATTAGAGAGGCTCCAAAACCAATTTGGTGAATTTTTGAAAGGTATTTTGAAAGTTATGAATTTTTAAAGTTTAAAATGACTAAGTGGCTTAATCAACCCAATTAGTGGGGCTAACCAAGTCCAATTGACCTCAAATTTTTATGGGGGGTTCCTCTGATCCTAAAGGTCAGTGGAGAATTGATTTGAAGTCAATTTAATGTATGGTTAGCTCTAATTAATTAGAGACATATTTTGAGTGTTTAAGCCAATTAGGGTTGTTTTAAATGAACTAACTCAAAACCTATTTTTCCTAGGGTTCTCTGGTCATAAGGAACATCATCAAATTTTTCTAGAATTTATTTCACAACATGCTATTTATTGGAATTAAAATACTCAAAACAATAATATGAATTTGAAAAATCAATAACTCTTCATAGGTATGGCCTCGACTTTGGAAAATTCAGGCAATGTTCCCAAATTCGGAGGCTTCAAAAGCCCTATGGTCTCATGCCATGGTGAATTGTATACATGCATGGAGAATTAAATGTATGCAGAGAGTAAATAAATTATAAAAAATAAAATACTTAATGAAATTAAATGATTTCTTTTCCACATTATCCTCCTCTCGTTCACCGAGCAAGAGGGTATTTTTATTTTATTTTTCTCGATTTTTCTACACAAAGTTATGAATTTTTGAAGTTTAGGGAATTAAATAAATCAGAAAAAATCTCTAATTTTCTATTTATCCACGCGGCGCCGCGTCAACCTCGGCAGCTCCGAAACGCCGCGTGGCGCTCCCATTCGACCCCGCCATCTGACTCAGCGCTCCCGGGGCCCGCTGTATCGTTCCGCCTTCTGATCCGACGCGATCCTGGCCGTCTGTCCGCGCGTGTATTAAATGGACGGCATCCGTTCATCGTCCCCAAGTGTCCTCACCCGAGAGCCGTCCACACTAAATCCCTAATATCTCACTCGATACTCAATGGATTTTCATGTTCTTATGCTCTCATGGATTCGTCTTGAAGAGACGAACACATCTATACGGTTATCATGCATTGAAATTAAAGCATTTGAAATGGAGAATCTCCAGAAGCTCGGGATGAAGAATTAGCTCATACCTTTGCTCGCAGAAGCGTGGCTTCGATCCGAGAGTTGTTGCACCTTCGATCGGATCCTAGCGAAGCTCCGGATGAAGTCTACCGGTCCGTGAATTGTGCTAGGTTGGATTTCGACCACGCTCGATCACAAAGCTTGGAGGCTGGAGCAATCGGGAAGCCCGGAGATGGGGCTTTTGCTGGTGGACACCTTCCCTCGGTCCGGTGAAGGTGTAGAACCAATCAATTTGGGGATTGGCTCACCGTGGAGAAGTGTCCTGGTTTTGGGTGGAATTTCGGTCGAGAAATCGGGTTTTGTCGATGGGGATTAGGGCAAATCTGACACCGAGGATCAACTCGCTCTAAGGGTGGAGAAGGGTTTGAAACAATTTTGGCGCAGTTTCGGCAAGGTTTGTGCAACTCTCCCCTCATGGCCGCGAGGGGGTCGGGTTTAAATAGAGGTGGTCGGAGAGCCTCCCGGGGATGGCCAAGGGTCGGGATCGAGCTCGCTACGGTCATGGGAAGAACGACCATGGTGGCCATCGGGGCATGGGGCAGCTCAGCAGGTGGAATTCCAAAGTTTGGCTCCTCCCAAGGTCTCGGCCATGGTGTTTTCCGGCGATCCGGGCGGGCGGCCGGCGGCATGGGTCACCTTCGTGGTCGGGGAGTCCGTGGCTTCGAGGTTGGTGAAGTCAATCGAGTTTGACATGTGTAAAGGCTTTGAATTAAAATGGAATGGAGAAGGGGTCATTTTGGCTTCAATTTGGTCAACCCATTGGTTTGAGTTGGGTGCACCTCCCCATGGCTCGATTTTGGGTCCGAGAGGATCAGTTGGGTCGACCAAGAGAGAATGGTGTGGTCTCTATCCATGATGAGGTGGCTAAACATGGTTTAGAGTGTGTCATGGATAAGGTTAAAAAGCTTAATGAAAGATTAGGAAAGGAGCCCCTCCTTTTACCATTAATGGCATGGTCACATGCCAAACTTTCATGGCTCCATATGGCTTGTGAATGGCTCATCCTTGGCTCCATTTGGCTTCGGGAAAAGCTTGGGTCAATTTCATAAAAAAGGATTTAAGAAAATTTTGATATTTTGATGGGAATTTATATGGGGCTTGATTTGGAATTGTTTAATTGATGACTTTGAAACTTAGGGGGCAATTTCGATTAAATGGATGATGAGGGGAAGTGCCATGTGGGCTTTAGATGAATTTGGGCTTTTGAATTTGAAGGAAGTGGGCTTTTTAGGAAAGTTTAAGGGGAATGGGCTTTTTGATTTTAGGATGGGCATTTGGGTGAAGATTTTGTGAATGACCTTGTCAAATAAGTGTTATAATTGGTTTAGGGATGTTCTATGAAGGGCTTGGAGTCAATTTGGTGTGATTTGGGGTTGAATTGGTTTGAATTTGGATTTATTTGGTAAGTGGGCCTATGTAGGTCAAATTGGGCTAACTTGGGCCAATGTTGGGCTAGGGTTGAAATTGATGTAAAATTAATGTTGAGAAATATTTATGGGAGTGTTTCAAAGAGGTTTTGACTTTGGTTGGGCTTTGATTTTGGGGTTTGGGCTCATTTGGGTTAGGTTTGGGTTTAGGTCAAAAATGGGCCTTTTAGCTTTGGGTTGAATTTGAGTGGGGTTTGGGTCTAAATTTTGGGCAAATCATGTTAGTGTTTTGTTTGTGGGGATTCTAAGGAAGATTTAGAAAAGATTTGGGGTTAATTGGAGTTGAATTGGGTGAATTTGGGTTAAGTTTGGGTCATGGGTCCAAATTGGGCTTTAAGGCCAAAAGTGAAATTGGATCCAAATGTCAATCAAATTGAACTTGGATTTGGTCTAGATTGGTATTGGGAATATTGAATTGAAGTTTAGAACTGAATTGGACCAGAATTTGGGTCAATTGGGTAGGTTTGGTTTGACATTGGGTTCACTTAGGGTTAAAATGGGTCAAATCGGGGGTTTTGACAAAAGTAGGGTAAATTGACAAAATTGGCCCATGGTGTAGTTGGACAAAATGAAATTGGAAATATTTGGGATTTTCTGGAATTTTCTGGGAATTTTCTGAATTTTTGGATTTTTTGGCCAAGAGGGGTATTTTGGGTATTTGGAGGGTATTGGGAGGTATTCTTGGAATTTTTGGTATTTTTGGGTATGGATGATCAATTTGGGTGATGTTGAAATGTTTGGGAATGATTTTGGAGGATTTTGGGTGATTTGGAAATTTTGCAAAAATTTGGGTAATTTCAAGAGTTTTGTAGTGCTAAGTGTGTAGGGTCCTGGGTCAAAAATCGAAAATTTGGGAAATTGAAGATTGGGTGGATGTAAGTGGAATGAAATCATTTTGGTTGAGCCATGAAGCCATGAAGCTATCAAGCCCATATGAGCCATGAAGGGACTCATTCGAGGCATTCACTATGTTGTTCCTAACCCTCTAGCCAAGGGCTCGTGGGTTAAGGACCATCCATGTGAATCACCTACATGAGTCAGAGGTCAAGTTGGGTATGGGTGTGTTTTTAGGAAGTGTGTGAAAGTGTAGTGTATAAGTGTAGTGTGTAAGTGTAGTGTGTGTGTAAGTCAGCCCCTTCACTGCACTCGAGCCACCTGTAGGCGGCCCTAAGGCCAAAGAGTCCTATAGAACTCATCCTTTAAACTTCCACATTTCGATTTCAACCCTCTAGGTGATTAGGGGTCTATAGTCAAGTTTGTGGAGTTTGAAGGGAGTTTAGAAGTGGTTTGAGTTTCTAAAAGGTGGGTCCCAATTCTAGTCCTCTAAGATAGTCAAAGGAAAAGCCTAAGGCTAGATCCTAAGCACTAAAAAGAAGAAGAGAAGACCTCATCAAAAATGAGGTCAACAAATGGACCCCCAATAGTGTGGTGAGCCGATGGAGCACACCGCGCGTATCGGTGTCGACCGAAGCGATCAACAAAACCAACACAAACGTCCAAGTGACAAACTTAGGACAAAGCAAAAGAATTTCCGCCTGGGAGATCGGTATGTTCCCAAAACTCGGAGATACCCGAACTCTCGCCGGGGAAAAGAAAAGGAGGTGAATTTCGAATCACATGACCAGGGAGAATTTCGATTTAGATTTTATTTTGTTTCGGTTTAAGTTTGACGTGTGAACTTAGATTTTAGTTTGGAGTTTTAATTTAGATTGAAGTTTTGTCAAAATTAATTTGAGGGATTTGATTTGAAATGAAAATTGAATTTCGAGGTTTTAGATGTAACATCTTCAACCTCGAAAGAAAATCGAATTGATCAAATTGAATCATTGCAATGAGGAGAGATCTCGTAGCAATGCGGTATTGGATGTAAAATCCTTAACCTCAAGAGTTTGATTTTGATGTATTTCATTGCCGTAGGAAAGAATCCTAAAGCAAGGCAGCCTTGGATGTAAAAATCCTCGACCCAAAAAGTTTGATTTTGATGTATTTCAAAGGCAATAGGGAAAGAATCCTAAAGCAAGGCATTTCTGATGTAAAATCCTCGACCCAAAAGTTCGAATTTGATGTATTTCAAAGGCAATAAGGAAAGAATCCTAGCAAAGTGCAGTCTTGGATGTAAAATCCTCGACCCAAAAATTTGAATTCGATGTATTTCAAGTGCAATAAGGGAAAGAATCCTAAAGCAATGGTACATGGATGTAAAATCCTCGACCCAAAAGTTTGAATTCGATGTATTTCAAAGGCAATAGTGAAAGAATCCTAAAGCAATGCAGCTTGGATGTAAAATCCTCGACCCAAAAGTTTGAATTTGATGTATTTCAAAGGCAATAGGGAAAGAATCCTAAAGCAAGGCAGCTTGATGTAAAATCCTCGACCCAAAAGTTCGAATTTGATGTATTTCAAAGGCAATAGGAAAGAATCCTAAAGCAAAGGCAATCTTGATGTAAAATCCTCGACCCAAAAATTTGAATTTGATGTATTTCAAGGCAATAAGGAAAGAATCCTAAGCAAGGCAGCTTGGATGTAAAATCCTCGACCCAAAAATTTGAATTTGATGTATTTCAAAGGCAATAGGAAAGAATCCTAAAGCAATGCAGTACTTGATGTAAAATCCTCGACCCAAAAAGTTTGAATTCGATGTATTTCAAAGGCAATAGGGAAAGAATCCTAAAGCAAAGGTACTTGGATGTAAAATCCTCGACCCAAAAGTTTGAATTTGAAATCGATTTAGATTTGATTCGAAATTTGGAAGGATTGAATTTGAAATTCGATCGAGAATTCGATTTGAGATATCGAAGAAATCGAATTCGAATTTGATTGAGATTTGAAATCCGGAAAGATTGAATTTGAAATTTGGAAGGATGAGTTTCAACTCGGTTGAGATTTGATTTAAGATTTGATTTGAAATTTGGAAGATCAAATTTGAAATTTGATCGAGATTGGATTTGGAATCTGGAAAGATTGAATTTGAAATTTGGAAGGATGAGTTTGAACTCGATCGAAATTTGATTTAAGATTTGATTTGAAATTTGGAAGATCAAATTTGAAATTTGATCGAGATTGGATTCGAAATTTGATCGATAATTCGATTTGAGATTTGATTTAACACTTATGTTGATTTTGTTTATCTTTTAATGATTCAAATTTTATTTTATCGTTTATTTAATGTTCATGTGAATTTGGTGTTCGTCATTTTTAGATTTTTTTTTTAGGAAAGTTTTCTTTTATTCTTCTTTTTTTATTTCTTTTCGTTCTTTTGTTCGAAGTTCATTTAACTTTAATGGCGTTTCCCAATCAATTTGCACAAAAGAGGTGAAGGCCAAAAATGTGACATGGTCACTTTCATTCCAATCATGTCGAAGATACATCGTACAACTCGATCCGGCATATATTTCATACAATCCATGTAGACTCAAGACGGACTATGTATGATCTTCGTCGATCCATCAAAAGAAGCATCCGTCAAAAATCCATGTCCGAATAATGGGGTACATGGTTAATAACATCACCTTCCAAGCCATCCTTGGCAAGGATGCCGACTGGATGTACGTCGGAGGTGTGATATCTCCCATGTAACTCACAACTCGTAAGGCCGGAGGCTCTCTAGCTCTGGGTCCTGGCCGGAAATGGTAAGGTGTCTTCCTCGTCATCCATTCTCCCGAAAGTAACCGAGATCCGCTTCACCGGTACTCCCGGTATGCAATGCTTAGCGATATCCGCTCCGTTGCCCTTCAGCATCATGACGGAACCTACCGGTAAAGGTATCTTCACCGGCCCGCGAACTCACCCGGGCTCGCTATCCGGAGGTCGTATCCGAACATGATGTTACACTCGTTCGAGAAAGAGACCGTGCGTAAGGGTCCGACAAAGTCGTGGTGATCTATATGCGGGGGTATGCGAACACCCCGTTTCGTAGATGTTGATAATGCAACTATCGGGTATGCAATCCGCCGGCAGCACTCTCCATGTTATCAATCTCTTTACCATTCTCTTGATGACTAATGGCATCGGATCCACTCGCCCATGACGGAGTATTCCCGTGGGTTTCCCTTCCCGTCTTCAAAGAAAGTCGTAGCAAGCACCCGCATCAGTACAGTGATTCTTCCCTTCCCCGGCATCCATCTCCGAGGTTCCGAGTAGGTATTTTCCCTCAGGCGGCCTCGCTCGGCCCATTCTTTTCAAATCCCGGATACAATCCACGATTTGCCGTTGTTCATACTCCGAGAATACGTCCGTATGTAGCTCGAGGCCCTCTAAGTATGTCGATCCTTCGCCTCTAATTCTCTCGAAGTATTCAAAGGTTTTCTTTTCAACATTTCGCATCCTCTCCGACTCGTATTCCGAATGATCCGCGATGGCGAGGCCTCGGTGACATATTGTGGGATATACGGTTCAATCCCTTCACGTTCTCCCCGCATACCTCGGCTCCTCGTGGATGATGCTCGTCGGGACATCCCCCGGGTCGCTTCCGCAACAAGGTCATGCATCACCGGTGGTTCTATCCGGTGGCGTGGTAGCCTTCTCTTCTTCGATCTTCCGGAGATTTCCCCGGTCCTTTCCGTTATCCTAGGAGCCGGCCTCCTTTCTTCAGTGTTCCCGGTGAACCGGTGTCCTCGAAGTGTACGTACCGGCAGTAGTAACTCGTCTCGTCGCGCTGGTCCGTCGCCTAGTTTTGTTAACATCTTACGGATACGGCGATTCTTATTTCTTCGTTGCGTTGCCGCGAGAGTAGCTCTCCGCACTTCTGAATCTCCGCGGGCGCGGCGCCGACAAGCTCGCCCTCTCGCCGTAGCGACTACGCATTTTATTTTCTTGTCTTCTTCGCATTTGCCTTTCTTTTCTTGTCGCCGGATCGTGGCTTGGGCCACCCACTTTCATCACCGTCCGCCCGGCAGCTTCTTCTCGGTCAACCGGGACCCGGCCACTTTCCTCGTATCGTAGGCCCGCTCGGTGCGAAATCCGAGTCAATCTCGATTATCGCTCCATCTTTCACCCTCTTTTCATCGAGTGCAAGGCTTACGCCATTCTTAAAGTTCAGGACCAACTGCCCGTTCGACATTTCCCTGCGAAAAGACAAGGAAAAGGATCGTGGGCTGTACTAAGAACAAGAACATTAAGAAAACGTTTATTAAAGACATATTTTTTTTCTCTTATATTTTAAAATTTAACAGGAATGAAGCGGGATAAGATCAGGAAAGAGATTTTGATTTGGAAAAGAAAACAAGGAAAACTTTATTATCACGATTTTATTTATTTTAGCACATTTTATTATTTTTGGGTTCGGACTCAATCATAAGTAATTACTTCGCCCGTGTTTCTTAGTGATGAAGAATTCATTCCTTCAAAACATCGGTAACGTAATACTTTTTCAAGTATCGTCCGTCGATCGAAGCATATGTCGTTCTCCCCGGCAATTCACTAACCGGTAGGAACCTCCCGAGTATACCGCTCCAACCACAAACGGCCCTTCCCAAGTGGGTTCAAATTTTCCTCCTATCTTCGCGGTGTGCAAGGATAGGTCTCTCGAGAACGAGAACTAAGTCACTAACTTCGAAGGTTCTTGGCGGACCAGCTTGTCATGGGCTCGAACCATCTTAGCTCGGTATAGTTCTAAATTCCGTCGCGCCGCAA
>JAKZJZ010003148.1:0-10706 GCA_022702705.1 Papilionanthe hookeriana x Papilionanthe teres | reverse complement strand
TCGGATCCACTTGCCCATGACGGCGTATTCCCGGTGGGTTTCCCTTTCTGTCTTCTGCAAAGTTGTAGCAGCATCCGCATTGTATTGTGATTCTTCCCTTCCCTGGCATCCATCTCCGGGGTTCTGAGTATGTGTTTTCCCTCAGGCGGCCTGCTCGGCCCATTCTTTTCAAATCCCGGATGCAATCCATGATTTGCTGTTGTTCATACTCTGAGAATACGTCTGTATGTAGCTCGAGGCCCTCTAGTATATTGATTCTTCTGCCTCTAATTCTCTCGAAGTATTCAAAGGTTTTCTTTTCAACATTCCGCATTCTCTCCAGCTCGTATTCGGAATGATCCGCGATGGCGAGGCCCGGTGACATATTGTGGGATATACGGTTCAATCCCTTCACGTTCTCCCGCATACCTCGGCTCCTCAGGGATGATGCCTTTCGGGACATCCCCCGGGGTTGCTTCTGCAACAAGGTCATGCATTACTGGTGGTTCTATCCTGTGGCGTGGTAGCCTTCTTTCTTCTGGTCTTCTGGAAATTTCCCTGGTCCTTTCTGTTATCCTAGGAGCTGGCCTCTTTTCTTCAGGTTCCTGGTGAACCGGTGTCCTTGAAGTGTATGTACTGGCATTAGCAATCTGTCTCGTCGCGCCGGTCCGCGGCTAGTTTTGTTAACATCTTACGGATACGGCGATTCTTATTTCTTCGTTGCGTTGCTGTGAGAGTAGCTCTTCGAACTTCTTGAATCTCTGTGGGCGCGGCGCTGACAAGCCTGCCCTCTGCTGTAGCGACTACAGACTTCATTTTCTTATCTTCTTTAGTGCTTGCTTTTCTTTTCTTGCTGCTGGGTTGGTGGCTTGGGCCACCCACCTTCATCACTGTCTGCCCGGGCAGTTCTTCTCGGTCAACTGGGACCCGGTCACTTTCCTCGTATCGTAGGCCTCGCCGGTGCGAAATCCGAGTCAATCTCGATTATCGCTCCATCTTTCACCCTCTTTTCATCGAGTGCAAGGCTTACGCCATTCTTAAAGTTCAGGACCAACCGCCCGTTCGACATTTCCTCGCGAAAAGACAAGGAAAAGGATCGGGGGTCGTACTAAGAACAAGAACATTAAGAAAATGTTTATTAAAGACATATTTTTTTTCTTTTTTTTTATATTTTTTAAATTTAACGAGAATGAAGTAGGATAAGATCGGGGAATAGATTTTGATTTGGAAAAGAAAACAAGGAAAACTTTATTATCATGATTTTATTTATTTTAGCACATTTTATTATTTTTGGGTTCGGACACAGTCATAAGTAATTACTTCGCCCATGTTTCTTAGGGATGAAGAATTCATTCCTTCGAAACATCGAGTAGCGTAATACTTTTTCAAGTATCGTCCGTTGATCGGAAGCATATGTCGTTCTCCCCGGCAATTCACTAGCCGGTAGGAACCTCCCGAGTATACCGCTTCAACCACAAACGGTCCTTCCCAAGTGGGTTCAAATTTTCCTCCTATCTTGCGGTGTGCAAGAATAGGTCTCTTGAGAACGAGAACTAAGTCACCAACTTTGAAGGTTCTTGGGCGGACCCGGCTTGTCATGGGCTTCGAACCATCTTAGCTTGGTATAGTTCTAAATTTTGTTGCGCCGCAAGTCTTTTCCCTTCCAGGGCTTTCTAATTCTTCGAGTCGTAATTTGGCGTTCTCTTCTGTTGCTATCTTATTTGCAACTCGCAATTCCGAGTGAAGGAAGCCGAACCTCTAAAGGTAACATCGCCTCGGACCCATACACCGAGCGTAAGGTGTAGCTTGAGTAGGAGTTCGAAGGTTGTCCGGTAGGCCCATAAGGCTTCTAACAACTTCTCGTGCCAATTTCTTCCTATTATCGTCCAAAGTTTTCTTTAAAATTTGAACGAGGGTTTTATTAAAAGCCTCGGCCGAGGCCGTTTGCTCTTGGGTAGTAAATTGTTGAGTATCGCCGGCCGATTCCGTGTCTCCTGGCAAAATTATTGATTTGCGTGCTTCGAATGCCGACCCATTATTCGAGATGATCCTCGCGCGGCACTCCGAAACGGTAGACAACTTGGTTCTTGAAAACCGTAGCACGTGGTGTGCTTTCACTTCTCTAAGTGGAACCGCCTCTCGCCCACTTGGAAAAGTAATCCGTAGCCGCAAGAATGAAGCGATGTCCTTTTGAAGATGGTGGTTCTATTGGACCCACTATATCTGTGCCCCAACATTCAAATAACCACGACGCAATTGTCGGATGTAGCACATTTGGAGGTTGGTGTAGAACCACTCCGTGCACTTGGCATTGGTGACAGCTCTTAGCGATTTTCATGCGGTCGGTCATCATCGAGGGCCGTAGTACCCTAGTCTTTTAATTTTCATTTTCATCTTCGAACCCGACCGGTGAGCGCCATGAGTCCCGAATGCACCTCCTTAACAATTTCACGGGCCTCGGACCCGTTTAGGCACCTTAGCCACATTTGATCAAAAGACCTTCCGTACAATGTGTTGTTTATTAATGCGTAAGACGAGTTCTTTTCTTGATCCGATGGGCTAGCGACCTATCGTCCGGTAGCTTTCTCGTTTGCGAGTAGTCCATTAATGGCCGTCGCCAATCTTCTCGTGTTTGTCCGTCATCGTTGCAACCGATTTTTCTTTTTCTTTTCTCGATTTGTGTATTGTGTCTATGTCGAGTCGTGATAGGACCCGACGTCCGTGAACCGACACTTCTACCGATTCATCTTGCAAACTGTGCAAATTCTTTTGCGAGACGGGCTAAAGCATCTCGCTAAAGCAATTTCTTTTCAGGAATTTTGTAGATTGTCACATTTGGAATCTGTTCCAACAACTCGTATGGCATACTCGGAAGTATTGCTCGAGTCTTCGCTTTAAAATTTTGTACTTGTCCGACGATCTGTTGAATGATTAACTGCGAATCCCCGTAGATGTTGATGTCTGTTATCCCCATTTGAATAGTTAATTCTAGTCCCGTTATGAGGGCTTCGTATTCTGCTTCGTTGTTTGTACATGGTTCTGTCAAGTGGTAGGAGTATCTTAACATCCCCCGCTCCGGTGTTATAAAGATTAGCCCGATTCCTGCCTTACCGGGCACTATCACTTGCGATTCTTCGTCTTTGTGTGCTGAAGATGCTCCGTCGAAATATAATTCCCAACGTCAATCATCGTGGTCTTCTAGATTCATTATTTGTTCATATGGCAAATCGTCATCGAGGGAGATTCTGCCAGGAAAGGGTGTGCTCGCGAGAAAGTCTCGCTAAGACTTGTCCCTTTACAAGCACGAAGAGGCACGAAAGTTATATCGAATTGCAATAATATCATTGACCATCCGGCAAGTCCGCTGGAAAGTGTAGGACGAGTCATCAAGTATTGCAATGGATTAAACTTCGAGATCAGGTTGACCTTATGAGAAAGCATGTAGTGCCTGAGCTTTTGAGCGGCGAAGATCAGGGCCAAACAATGCTTTTCAATTGCGGGATACCTTATTTCCGTCGTAAGTAAACGACGGCTTAAATAGTAAAGAGCATTCTCTTTACCCTCATCATTGACCTGGGCTAACAGGGCTCCGAGAGAGTCGTCTAAAGCCGCAGTGTAAAGTATCAGCGGTCTACCAGAGACTGGGGCTGCTAAAACAGGAGGTGCCATTAAATATTGCTTAATGTCCTCGAAGGCCTTCTGGCATCTCTCTTCCCAAATAAATTTGGCGTCCTTCTTAACTAGTGCCGAGAAAGGCTGACACCTACCTGACAAGTTTGAGATAAAGCGTCGAAGATATGCCAGCTTCCCTTGAAAGGATCGTAGTTGTTTTAAGGTTTTGGGAGGCGGCATTTCTAAGATAGCTTTAATCTTTTCCGGATCGATTTCAATTCCACGATGTCGGACAACGAATCCTAAGAATTTCCCGGAGGTGACGCCGAAGGCGCATTTTAAGGGATTTATCTAAAGGTTAAATTGTCTTAATCGTTCGAAAACAATTCTCAAATCATACGAGTGGTTTTCCTTTACTTTGCTTTTGATGACCACATCGTCCATGTAGCATTCGACTTGATTGTGGATGAGATCATCAAAAATTCTTGTCATTGCTCTCCGGTAGGTTGCTCCTGCGTTCTTCGATCCGAATGACATCACCGTGTAGCAAAATACTCCAATCGGCGTTCCGAATGCCGTAAGTTTTTCATCTTCCGGAGCCATTTTTATCCGGTTGTATCCCGAAGATCCATCCATGAATGAGAATATCTCATGTGTCGAAGCAATGTCGATCATTAGTTCTGGGATCGGTAGAGGGAATTCATCCTTTGGACATGCCTTGTTTAAATCTCTGAAGTCCACACAAATTCGGATCTGACCATTCTTCTTTCTGACCGGCACCACATTGGCTAACCAAGTCGGGTATTGTTCTTCACGGACAAATCTGGTGTCTATTAGCTTTTTAACTTCGGTTATGACTTGTTGTTCGATTTCTAGACGCATTCTTCTGGGACCTTGTCTGACTGGGACAGAAGTAGGATCCACTCCTAGCTTATGGACTGCAACCTCCGGAGCTAATCCCGGCATCTCGTCATAGTTCCAAGCAAAACGAGTCTTTAAATTCCATTAATAACTTGATTATTTCTTCGGAGTCTTCTTTATTGAGTAAGGAGCTAACAAAGGTAGGTCTAGGTTCTTCGCTAGTACCTAAGTTAACTTCCGTTAACTCATCTATCGTAGATTTAATTTCTTCTTCGAATTCGGTGGAGCGTCTCCAATTTGTAAATCTTCAAATTCTTCTGTAGTTTCCATGCAGTCTTCATTAGATTCGCAAGTGACAACCAAGCAAAATTCAGTATCGTCAACTGATCCTACTGTGCCGAATCCGAGACCATGCTTTGAATTGCGTGCACGACCGGAATTATTCCATAATTTTTCAAAATGTTGTAATTGACCTTTTGTCCATTGTCGGGGTAAGAAACCACGTTGAATTACATTTTGAACACAGGGAGAGTACCACTCAAAAGGTAATTCCATTAATTCTGATGAAGTGACATCTTCGAATTGTACATTATTTTCAGTTTTGGAGGAAGAATCACCACGGTAGAATTTGATTGGCTTTGTACCGTCGCTACGTACCTCTTTGATCACCATACCCTCGATCTTGCTAGACTGGATCGGGGTTAGGGTCATAGTATGTACGTAGTGGTTAATCTTTTCGTACATTGATTTGTATTCTTCGTTCTTCTCATATTCGAGAGAGATCTTGAATTGCGGCTTCTTCTGACTTATTGTCGCTGCTTCTTGTTTGATTTCTTTTTCTTCTTCAGAACTATCTTCCCAATCAACATTGATGGCTGGTTTCCTCTGTCCAATCGTCCAAACGTCTCTACCACGACCTCGTCCCCGGCCTCGACCTCGGATGCGAGTTGTGGAGAAACCTTCACCATCTCGCGGGAAGGGAGTGGTGAGTGACTGCTGGACTAGAACTTCAGGTTCTTCGTTGTCCCGAACTTTCTTTGCTTCATTCGTTATGGTATCTCTGGAGAAAATTGTTTTCTTCGGAGGTGCATAATAAGCTGCGTCTTCATGGATTCCAATCTCATGTACGGAGAATGGTTGTAAGTCACCTTTGATGCACTGTTCCCCTCCATCGTAGTATTTGATGCACTGATGTAGAGATGATGGTACCATCCTGTTTTCATGTATCCATGGTCGGCCCGAGAGAGCGTTGAACGACGTTTCGAATCAATTATGTGAAATTTTGCGGTTGTCTTTGCTAAGTCACCGGTCTTCATTAGTAGCGTTATTGATCCGAGGGCTCTTTCTCCTTTCTGGTTGAATCCTCTTAATAACATTTTGTCGGCCTCGAGCTCATGAGCATCAATTTCCAAGTATGCTAGTGTTCGAAGACTCATTATATTGATTGATGCTCCTGGATCCACCAATATTCTGGAGAGTGTAAATTTTCCGATTGTAACTGAAATGTACAACGGTCGGTTGAGATCTGTTATCCCAAGTAGTAGGTCATTGTCCGTGAAGGTAACACCTCGTTGTTCCTTTAACGAACAAACCTCATCTAAGGAATCTCCGGCCATTTGAGCTAAGCAAATTTCTGGATCAAGTAAGGCTTTTATCAGAGCTTCTCTCATCTCCTTTGATAAGATGAGAGCATCGTAGATGCTCAGTTTGGCCGGTAATTTCCTAAGATGGGCTAGTACGTTGTAGTCCACTTTATTTTCATGCGTCTCGGCTTCTTCTCGAATGGGTATTTCTTCTACTGGGGTTGGTTCTTCTTGAACAACCACCTGCTTTCCTTTGTCTTTTGGACCCATTCTCGGAGGTAGAACTCTTCCACTTCTTAAGTTGACTTCTGTAATTTCTTCTGAATCTAGTGTGGAGCTTGTTGGTGTTTCTTCCTGAATCGGAATGACAGGCTCTTCCGGATTATCTTCAGAATCTGAAGGCTCTAACTCTATCGTGATTGGAGCTCCTCGAAACTTGCAGATAGATTCGTTGCTTGTTGAACTCTCGTAGCCTCCTTGATGGATGCCTTCTTCGTTATTTTGATCGTCGAGATTGTGTATGATTTGAGAATTGTCGTTGATGTCGAAATAGATATCCGGATTGTCGCTAGTTACGTAATCGTTAGAAACGATCAAACGTAGCCAACACCATCACCCTTATCATTATATGATCCCACCGAAGTGAGCGAGATAATCATACAAAATCGAGAGGTTCGAGGGATTTCTCCCTCGAATCGAAACAACTATCTTAGGATAAGCAGCCCCTAGTCCAGCCTTAGGAGTCTCGGTCCTCTCTTCTTCGTCGATTTTCTTCTTCTCTTCAATCGCCTTCTCGTTGAGGTGGTTCTTCTATCGCAAGTGATAGTACTGGCTTAACAGGTCTCGAACTCTGAATTGAAGCTTGCACCGAGGCGGTTTGGATGCTGTCTAAAATCTTTTTTGAAGACCTCGTCCAAGCGGTAGTCCATCCATCGTCAGTCGTATAAGGATCTATCGGAATGATGGGATCAGTTGAGATAACATTGACGGAACCTCCTTTCCGGGGTTCCTTCATGTACTCCTTCGGGATTGTTATATTCCCTTTCCGAAGGTTGTCGTTGAGCCAACTTTTGAAGGTAATGCTGTCGGCAACTATTTTCGGGTTGTGTGTTGTGTTTTGAAGAGGGGTCGCCTACAGAAATTGTCGGCGAATTTTAATTTAATTTAAATAAATAATTTGAAAAAAATAATATTTGATTTTGAAAATAATTTTAAATTTGAAGGTTTTAAGATATGAGATTAAACCGATCTCACATCCCAAATAGTTTATATAAACGAGCACCGCACCACAAACTGTGTATCTATCCCTAAGGATAGACACACCGCTCGACGAGTGGGGCTCGATTAAATAAACTAGAAGACTTGTGACATCCGTTTGGTCCGCGAACCAATTTTATAAGCCGACAAATTCCCCGCTTAATATGAAAGCATTAAACAGGGTTTATATTACTCGGGTTCTTTAAAATTCCCTATAAGGGCAAGCCCCTATAGTTAATTACATCTTAAGTGACGGGAATCACCTAAGAAAACTCTCGATAATAATCAATAATTCCGTTCTCAAGAATTTCAAGGTTTAAGTTCTCAAAGGATTGAAGTTTGGAATTTCAATAAGGAATGGATCAAATTTGGAACATTT
This sequence comes from Papilionanthe hookeriana x Papilionanthe teres, assembly GCA_022702705.1. Classification (NCBI taxonomy): domain Eukaryota; kingdom Viridiplantae; phylum Streptophyta; class Magnoliopsida; order Asparagales; family Orchidaceae; genus Papilionanthe; species Papilionanthe hookeriana x Papilionanthe teres. Next base: position 3,035 of record JAKZJZ010003148.1, on the reverse strand, counting down.
TTGTTTTGGGAATCCAAAGGAAGAAAATTAGGAGAAATCACAGATTCGAAGCGACCTTCGGTAATTTCCCGACTATCCTATTGTTTGGCTTGAGTTTAGGAAAGTCCTAATATTTATTTAAATGTTTTGATCTTGCCAATTTTAATTAATCAGGGCTCATATTTGTATGATAAAATCAAACAAATAGCCTCGAAGATGTGAGGGTTTATTGTCGTACCGGACGACTACCTCGGAATCCTAAGACCGGTTAGGGCTTAATTTGCAATGCAAGTGCCTAACGAAGAGTTGAGGATTTATGTTGCACTAGTGCAAACTACCTCGAAGTCCTATGGCTTTGTTATTTAATTCTAGGAAAGTTTCTGTCGAAGTAGACTCGGGTTTTGCTGATGATGATGGCCGTGCTGCCCACCATGCTCCGAGCTCCTTGTGTTGCAGAGGTTCAATTTTAGAAGTCATAAATCAGGGGATGAGAAAAGTGTTTTGGTTTAGAGAAAATCTTAATTTCGAAGTGTTTTCAATATTTTAATTAAAACAAATCTTAAAGTTGATTATAACGACACCGGTTAAGATCCCACGGTTCCATCCTTCCGGCATCATTATTTTATCGGATTCACTTAGTCCGGATGAATTTGCTAAACTCAACCGAATGAGTTCCACACTTTCATTTAGACCGTGGGAAATCCCGTTAGCAACACGTAGGTTACATCATCCGAGGTATTCCCGATCATCCAACAGGACGTTTTAATTTAATTGTAATTGTAGTTTTGTGTTCTGTTTGTGATTAAATTTTGAGTTGTTTTATATTTTGAAATGTTGTGGCGGTGAATTTTATCTTGCAATGACTTTTAACTTAGTTTGGTTTCGGTTTTAGGGTCTATCCTAAAGGTGTGGGTTTTCATGCAACAGCTTGTTTATCATGCAAGAAAAAGTAAGTGCAATGCGGTTAAATAAATTGCAAGAAGGTAAATTGCAAGAAAGTAGATTGCAATAAAATAAAAGCGTACCTCGAGGGTCTTCCCGTCATCCCAAGCTGCACTTAAAACACAATTAGAATATTTAAGCAAGTTCCTAGATAAAGCTAAGGGAAGGGTTATGGTTTTCTACCAAATTCCTAATCCTATAGCTAGTCATCTCCTATGACGTCTAGGTTCTTTGTGTTTTGGTTTAAGGACGATTTTCTTCATCAAAGAACAATTAAATTCAATTGTTCTTATAAACATCCTATCATATTGAGAAAGTGTTTAAGAAGAATCTTAAACATCTTTTCAATATTGCTAGAATCGTTTTAAGTCCAAATGGATTCAATTACACAAATGAATTAATCGTCCAAGAATCTCAAGTTTTGTTATCTTGCTCAGATGAACTAGGACATTTGAATATCCTATAGGTGAAGTAACATTTCATTTAATATTCTGTTTAGGAGTTATGATAACTAAAGCTTTCAAGGATAAATTGGTGTTCAAATGGTTTGTGATTTAGTTTAATTTCAATTAATGGGTTTAAATTTGGAATAGTGTTCAAGTTGCTTTATATTTAATTTCTTTATGTCTTAGGTGATGTTATTTAATTCAATTTTATTTAACTTTAATTTAATTTAATTGAATTTTAATTTAATTTAATTCAATTTAATTCAATTTAGTTTGATTTGATGTTACATTAAATTAATTTGATTTGATTTAATTTTAATTTAATTTGATTTAATTTAATTTAATTTAATTTAATTTAAACTAATTTAATTTAATTTAATTTAATTTTAATTCATTTAATCTAATTTAATTTAATTTTAATTTAATTTATTTAATTTAATTTAATTTAATTTAATTTAAATTTTAATTTAAATTTGATTTAATTTAATTTAATTTAATTTAATTTAATTTAAATTTTAATTTAATTTTAATTGAAATTTTAAAAGAGTTTAATAATTTAACTTTAATTTAATGATTAAGTCTTTTAATATTTTAAACCTTAAATTTGAATTATCATTTTAACTGAGAATTAAATATTAATGAGATGATTAATTTAGGGATTTTTAAATTAAAGAATAAATCTCTTCCTAATAATATCCCTATTTTAATAATTCCAATTTTATTATTCTTCCAAATTTAATCAATTATTTAATTAAGGTTTAATCATTTTAAATTGCTTAATGGGTTTCTACCCTTTAATTATTTAAATTTCAATCATCCAAATCAGATTAGGATCAAATATTTTACTTGTTAATTTTTTATTAAACCTAAAGTTTTAATTAAGGATTAAAAAAAATTTAATTACCACTTTACCCTTTAAGCTTAATAATTTCATAACTCACTAAATTGAACTCAAATGAACTTGAAATTTTTATGTGACTTCACTCATATGTCAATAAAGACATGAGAGGAGAAAATGTGATTTTTAAAGTTATGAATTTTTAAAGTTTAAAATGACTAAATGGCTTAATCAACCCAATTAGTAGGGCTAACCAAGTCCAATTGACCTCAAATTTTTATGGTGGGTTCCTCTGATCCTAAAGGTCAGTGGATAATTGATTTCAAGTCAATTTGATGTATGGTTAGCTCTAATTAATTAGAGATCCATTTTTGGTGTTTAAGCCAATTAGGGTTATTTTAAATGAGTTAACTCAAAACCTATTTTTCCTAGGGTTCTCTGGTCATAAGGAACATCACCAAATTTTCCTAGAATTTATTTCACAACATGCTATTTATTGGAATTAAAATACTCAAAACAGTAACATGAATTTGAAAAATCAATAACTTTTCATAGGGATGGCCTCTGACTTTGGAAAATTCAGGGAATGTTCCCAAATTCAGAGGCATCAAAAGCCCTATGGTCACATGCCATGGTGAATTGTATACATGCATGGAGAATTAAAAATATGCAGAGAGTAAATAAATTATTAAAAATAAAATACTTGATGAAATTAAATAATTTCTTTTCCACATTATTCTCCTCTCGTTCACTCGAGCAAGAGGGTATTTTTATTTTATTTTTATGATTTTTCTACACAAAGTTATGAATTTTTGAAGTTTAGGGAATTA
>JAKZJZ010003147.1:0-10709 GCA_022702705.1 Papilionanthe hookeriana x Papilionanthe teres | reverse complement strand
GAAGAAACAACATATATATAATAGTAGGTAACTAAAGGGAGGACCCCAGTCCTATTGGCAGCAACCCTAGACCCAAAGGAGGGGCTAGCTGACCCCTTTCTTCGTCCTGTTGAACCGGTCCAAGGGGTTGGGGAAAGAAGTGACTGGTTCAGGTTACATAGACGTCCGTGTCACAAGTACCATAAAGTATAGTCAAAAGAGTGGTTAAGATTTTTCAAGAAAGCTATTTAAGCTAGTTGGCAACTTTGGAATGTTGAATTATAAAGACAAGTTGAGTATTTCCCTAGGTGACTAGATGAGACAACTTTTCGAGACTTACTAGCATTCAACGACTAAAACCATTGTGAGTACTAAGTTTAAACCTTGTGAATTGTTAAGTCCAATTCAGGCTTATATGATGACATGATTATTATGACTCATTAATCATCGACACTAAGCCCTGCAGTTATATAAAAATTTGCTTGTCAAAAGACAAAAAGTTAATTTATAGAGGTTAAAATTTTCAAAGTCAACAAAATGATGCAAATCTAAAAGGAAGATTTACATCAATACCACACAATCCCTATGTATTTACATTTCCAACAACTAAATTTTAATTTTTACATACAAACCACCTTACCCATGGATGAAAAGTTGTGTTTCACTTTTTAAAAGTTAGGATAGCGTGTATTTTATTTGATATGAAAGATTTGGGTGGTGAAAATTTAAAAAACAAAGCTTAGGTGTTAGATATTTAAATTCATAAGAATTGTGTGGTATGCATGTGAATGCCCCAATCTAAAAATCATTATTGATTTAAAATGCAAATTGTTAACTGTTGATATTATTTCAGAACTTTGATTGCATCATTAGGAATGGTTTATTGCTACAAGTCATTTTGATTCAGTTCATAATAAAATAATCCAATTATATATGATTCGCTATCTATTTAGTTTAGTCCCTGACTTTGAAAAATCCTAATTTTCATTGGCATTGATAATGTTGCTTCATTCGCTCTTACTATCAACCAGTGATAGATTATAAATAAATATGTTTTTCCACATTCAAAACATGGACTTCTGTTCCTCTCAGTTTATTATTTTGAGTATTTCCTATAATATGTAGCCTATCAGTTTCCTACAAAATCGTCCGAGTTGAAATCAATTTCCTCTACAACTTCTACTATTTTAGCTGTAATTATTGTTTAATTTCCTTCCCTTACAAGGTATTTTTATTTAAATGATTACTTTCTTTCTCGGTACTGCATTGTAGCTGGAATAAGATTTCTGTAATTATTGGTAAGGGATCATTAAAGTTGAAAAATTGCTGTTTTGCTAAGGCTAAAATTAAAAACATGTTATTGCAAGAATTCAAATGTGCGAATAAAAACTAGCTATATTAGGCAAGAATTCAAATGTATGGAATAAAAACTAGCTTTATTTACTGCCTTTCGGGATTATCAATATGACTCCCAACTCATCGGAAATTAATGCCAACTAATTGAAGAGCGACTAAAATTTTTAGGTTTCATCTCAAATTTTACCTATCTTGTTGATGTAGAGTCTTAGTGCTTTGTGAGTCTTAACGACAACTTCTGGGAGATTCTTATCCTATCATTATTATTTGGCCCAGACAGTCGATTTAGTTATTTATATGCTCTTCGTCTAAACTCTGTAGTGACTGATTCATAGGCGTGATTGAGCTCTTGTTAAATCATCTACTTCCTGTCTCTTTTTATAGTGTAAGCAATATCGTAGTACAATTTTATGTTTGTTCACAGATTTTGTCTTTTTTTTTTTTTTTAGATTTTGATGACTTTAAAATTATAATTTCAAATGAAGAAAATGAAGTGTCCGACTTTTCATCAAAACTTATCTAAAATTATAAATTATATGCTGTAGCTTCCCTGTTGTCCTCTATTCGTCTAATTTAAAGGCTGCATTAAAAAACTTTAGCATCAAACGACATATATCAAACTATGAAAAAAAACTAGCATGGAGCTCAAAATAAATGGAGGAAAAATTATTACAAACACCCAAACTAGTTTCTTTTATCCCAACCTTATTACAATAATTCCACGTCACTTTGTTCCAAATTTCTTTTAAGACATTGAGCAATATGCTATAAAACTAAAACCAAAAAAGTGCATTACATAACCAATATAAACACCATCAAAGTTGATAACTTGATTGTTTAAAAAAAACGTTCAATATTTATGTTAAAAAATGCTGGTACCACATGTGTACAGTAACATCAAAATCATGATTCATGTTAATAACTAATCAAGAACAACAAAGAAATGACAAACTCAAGACTGAAGAATGGTCTTGTTAAAAATGCAACGAAGATTAGTATAATGTCAAAAACAAATGGAAGGCAAAATTCACCAGCAGCTAGATTGGTACGAAATCCTGAGAAGCAAATGGTTAATAAAAAAACAGCACTTACTTTTGGAAAAAAAATCATGCCAGGAGTAACTCAAGTTATTTAATTTTACTATAATTTGTGTAGGAGATACCAATGGCTTGATCTGCAGAAAACAAAATGCAGATGTAACAAAAGTGCCAAAATGTAGCAAAATTTCACGTAACAAAATTAGAGATACTTACCAAAAGAAAGTAAGCGAAGGAGAACTTTCCACCAAGTACCACGAGCCAGAAAAGCAAATATCTGGATGCAAGGATGGAAAAAATAAGATATTTTCTCCCCTACTTATAAACACCGTGCTGAACAAAATAGTTATGAATTAAAAAAACTGATAAAAAAATCAGAAATATTTAATTATAAGCATAATTGCCATGGCAAATCAAAAAGGAAATGGATAGCATGTTGTCTTTGTAGATTACACACTCACCCATCATCTCTTTCAGCTTTGTTTCCTCCTATCTAGTAGAAAACGTGAGATGAGATGAAAAGAAGGAGAAAGAAGACGTTGAAAAATGATGGTGGCAACAGGGAAGACTCAACGTTAATTCACAAGAAGAACATGGACAAGAAGAAAGCCATTAAGGGTTGGCTTGAATCTAAGAAAGAGGCCATAAAAATCTAGGTGTAGGAGATTTAGGGATGGTTCAATAATTGATTGACACGAGATCATCATTGGGATCATAGTTCACTGACACAATCTTTATTGACAAACTCTAAGCTCATCAGCACAACTATATCTCCCGTTTATTTGTTTTGTATATGGCTACAATCCCCAAGCTTTGGAGGGAAGTTGTTGCCATGAAAACACTATTGTTGAAGAATGCATGGATAGCGAACATCCCACGGATCCAATAGGATTAACGGACATTTGCTGCAGAAATATAGAGATACTAGTCATAATGGTGGGCTGACAACAGAAGCACAGCAAAAAGGTGTATCATGCTTGACTGACAGAGAACCAACACGATGGCAAGCTGGCAACAAATTGATTCAACACAATAGAAAGGGAGTGTAAACGGATAGCAGGATATTCCCAGTTTAAGATTTTAGACTAATATTCCCAATATTTATAAAGATTTATAAAATAATTTAGAAAATAACGTGTATGAATATTTCTTGAATATATGACAAAGTAACAAAACTTTTAACCATTCTCCTAGATTTTACATGGTATCAAAGAAGGGTTAAGGTCCGAACATGCAACCTGTTTTATGTCTATTTTCCTAATTCTTATTAACTTTCTTCTTCAATGCCTGAGGGTTCTGACTTCCTTCAACAGAGTCAACAACAATGAATGATGAAAACCTTACCAATCCAATCAAAGAAAAGTTCCAAAGATTACAAACCTCCTATCAACTGAATGAAAGAAATTTTCTAATGCAGCCCTATAATGTGAACACCTTGAAAAGAAAAAAAAAAAAGGAAACTTCATCACCTAGTTGATCCACCTCCAACTCTTCAAGACCCAAAGTTCAGACTTTGGGATGAACTCCAAGATTATTAAGTCACAACCATGAAACTCAATGAAGCACGAAACCAATAAACTTGACATTTTTCTCACAATGGCAAGCTGAATAAAAGAAAGACATAAGAAAGACGCTCCAAAGTCAAGAATGAATCTCACATCAATGAAATAACGGCAAAACTAGTAAACACTAAACTAGATAACTTTTTTGTCATCAAGTACTTCAATTAAATTAAGATTATTCAGTTAGACTTGGATTACTATTAAGATCTCAAAATGAAACACAATAATAATGTTGTTTTTCTCAAATATCATGCAAAAAAAAAAAACAGAAATATATATTAAGTTTCTTGCTGTTCCCAAATTCTCTCATGCAAAATCTTCTCCCTTGAACAAGCTAAAGGAGGAAAAGTATAGTAATATTTATAACGCCAACCATAAAAGAATCAGCCATGTCAACCATAGACTATCAGTAGAGAACTGATTGCCACTGAACCAAACAAAACGGAAGGATAAAATTCAATCACAAAAGCAGCCTATAAACTCCATGAAAATCAAAGCTGTGGCGGGTGAACAAGTCAATCAAGGATAGACTCATTTCACATAAATACAGAGGTGTCGATACGGAATAAGCTAAGAATGATCTCAACTGTCTTTAAAAACATTCAAATCACACTCTATACCTCAAAGTGATAACACCCATAATCCCTGTGTTCTTAGTACCTTTAACAGTTCCTATAACGTCTGGAAAATAAATTTGAGTGACACAAACCACATGATAAACTCAGCCAACATCCTTAAAATTTATTTGCACTAAAAAAAGTTAATAAAAAGTAAAATAAAATATTAACAGAAATTTAATCCAAATTTTTTTGAACTTTTGGAAATGATTAAAAACATTTTTTTTTTTACTTCTACAATCATTTTTATAAATGTAAGTATATATATAAATATTTATCTTATTTTATATAATTAAGCTCTTAATTAAAATAGTTATGCCTAAGTTATTCTTCATAATACTGTTTAATTATTTAATTTATTGTTCATCAAATTATTGTCTTGTAGCAAAGTATTTGACATTTTCCACTTGGCATGAGAAGGAGATGCGAATCTGAGAATTGAACAGTTGTGAAGTAAAAAATATTTAAGTATTTATATACATAACTATTAGTTATAGTAATATGGCGATTTTAGGTGGAAAAATCAAAATAAATTTCATTAAGAGAGAAATAAAATTTTAAAAATATAAGGAACTAGTCCACCATAAACAAACATAAAAATTCACTTATAGTCAACTATCACAAAACGCACAAAGCCACACAAAAATAAACGAAAATATGAATGATTGAAAAAACACTCCCCCAACCAAATTCTAAAAAATTTAAACTGAACTTTAAGAAGCTTACTTAATATAGTCTGCTGCCCTTTCATACATTCCACGACCAACAAAATTGTGCTCCTTCACAAAAGAAATAAGAAGATTACTAGTTATAATTGATGTAACTTCACACAGATGATGGTGAAAAGGAAAACACCAACCTGGTTGAGCCACCTAAGAAGACGTACTACAGACCATTGGTCACATGGTAGCATAAGTCTGTGACAAGATGGGATGCGCATGAACAAACTCAGAAAAACTCTGAAAACAGCATATATGCCAATCACAAGGACATATATCTTGAAGAATATAGAATCAGACCCATCCTGGAGTGCCTTACTGTGTGCACAATTTAAGGCGAATAAGTAGGCGTGATAAATAACCAAAACTAGGAAAAAAACATTTGCGCCCCAACCAAAAGCAGAAGGAATAACTCACACAAAAAGGTAGCTTATAAGAAGTGAAACAAATGAAAACCAAAGAAAGCGACAGATGATGCGGGAGACTGCCGAACCACGAGAAGTAGAGTATGCACCATACATCATAAGAATGTCAAGAACACCTATATAGGGTTCAAAAAGGTTGGTATTAAACATCTTTGTGAGGTATGCAAATTTGTTCTCAGAAGAAAAGTATGGTAAGTATCAAAAATTAACAATTAAACAAAATTAAAAACTAGAGCACAAAAGTATACTTTCAATGAACTTCATTACAACATATGTAGGACCAAGGCTAAGTAGTTGTTTCCCAGTCTTCAAATTTAGTCTCCCTTTATTAAAGGCTATGATAGTCAATCCCTGAAAAAAACAAGCAGTGCCTACAATATTATCTATCCAACAAGCAGTTGAAGTTCAAAAGAAATGAACTTTAAAAATAGAATATCAGAAAACATGTCAAAATAAGAACAATGGAATTATTAAAATACAATAGAAATAAATAAGTTGATTAGCATGTGAAGTAATCCATAGCTATATATTTGCACCTTCAAAAGAAAAAAAAAGAAGAAACGGGAAAAAGGAGAGAGAGAAAAAATAGCTGCCAGACTTTACAACATCTTAAGGAATCTCAAATGGAAAGCTAAAAATTGGACTATACTTTCTACAGCGACAAGATGGGGGAGTTGTCTGTATGTGTTCAAAAGGCGTCACCCTTTCCGCAAAATCAATAGAGAAAAAGAGCAACCAGTAGGATAGCGTCAGCAGCACTTCAACTACCAGCAATAATCCGGATGCTTCCGAAGACACAGAGTACGGTCAACATAAGTGTTCCATAAAGATGTATTTTTAAGATTCAAACCGACAGCTAAATCAATAGAGAGTTGTGCATAACATAATGGCACTATTATAGAATTCCTAGAAAGTATATGGGAATAGAAATAAGTGTTGGAAATTCTTTGAGAATGGTAAGGGTAAAAGAAATGTGAGAAACGACAAGGATTTGCAGAAATATTATGGCTGCTGTCAGACAAGCAAGACAGCGAGGAAATACTAAATAGTAGCAGTTTCGGTGAGATGCGGATGACGAAGAGGATCTAACACCTATTCTCTTCAAGATACAGCTTCACTAGATAAAAGGTTACAGCTCTCCAAATTGGAGAAATTAGAGAAAATAATCTCTAAATAAAATAACCAAAGCAAAAAGTGTCCAACACGTTCTAAAATAATATACTTTTACCAGGACATGAATTTAAACCCCAATTATAAATTAAAATAACGCAAAATATGACACACCAAGCTTGCCGCAATTCAACAAGTGGAAAATCACCCGCTATAGCTTTCGTGTCACTCTGCCCGAATAGGAGAAGCGTCGCCTTCCTCTCAAAAAACTTCAAGCACTCGTTGTATGGCGACAAGTCAATGATGTAAATGTAGCAAAAATATTGTAATCTCCCGACAAATCATTCATTTATGCATTGTCATTGATCTTTCTAATAATCTTGAATGGACCATTAACTATAGCCTTGAGCTTTCCAAACGACCCAACAAGTGTTCTTCAGTCAAATCCACAAAATGCACATTTGTTGAAGACCGTCACTTCTATTGACTTCTTAACCTGGTTCTAAAACATGGTATTCTGCTAGGCCATTCCTTCCCCGCCTACTTATATAGAATACGTGTATCTCTGGCTTGTCTTGGTACTAGTCTAGGCAGTTGAAAAAATATGTAATAACTTAAAAGGTATGAGAAGAGTTCGTTGGTATACAATCTATAAAGGGCAAGATAATGACTTGTGAATTGACTAGTAGATATGTTGTAAGGAAACTCAACCTAAGAAAAAATCAAATCCCACTGCTTGATATTTTTTTCTTACAACAACAACAAAGCCTTAATCCCACTAAGTGGGGTCGGCTACATGAATCTTTTTTCTCCATTGCGTCCTATTTAGTGTCAAATTTTCGTTAATTCTAATAAATTAAGATCATTTTTTATGCAATAAGCCCAAGTTTTCCTAGGTCTGCCTCGCCTTTCTTAACATAAGTTGTATTTAAAACATCTACTCTCCTAATCGGATCATCGGGTGGTCGACGTTTAATGTGACCAAACCATCTAAGGCGACTCTCTCTAATTTTATCCGTCATTGGTGCAACTCCAACCCTTTTACGGATATATTCATTTCGCATTTTGTCTCTAAGTGTAAAGCCACTCATCCACCTAATCATTCTCATCTCGGCAACACTTAACTTAACATTATGCTTCTCTTTTAAAGGCCAACATTCAGCACCATAGAGAATTGAAGGTCTCACCACCATCTTATAAAATTTTCTTTTCGGTCCTAAGCGGTACTTTTCTATCACACAATAGGCCGGACGCATTCCTCCACTTCAACCAACCAACCTGAATTCTACTATTAACATCCCCATCTATATCACCATCGCTTTGAACAATGGACCCGAGATATCTAAATCGTTCACACCTTTTAATAATTTGATCACCCAAAGTTACACTGCTGTCACTAGACCTACTATTACTAAAATGACATTCCATGTATTCAGTTTTAGTTCTACTCAAACGAAGACCTTTAGACTCCAATGTAGACCTCCATATTTCAAGTTTTTCCTGGGCTTTTTCTCTTGTCTTATCCACGAGAAGGATATCATCAGCAAAAAGCATACACCAAGGTACATCCTCTTGTAAATGCCCAGTAAGACCATCCATAAATAAAGCAAAAAGATATGGGCTTAAAGCCGATCCTTGATGTAAACCAACGAAAATAGTAAAATACTTGGTCAATCCTCCTTCGATTCGAACACATGTAACGGCTCTAGCATACATATCTTTAATGACTTGAATATAAGTCATATCAACACCTTTCTTCTCGAGGACTCTCCAAAGAACATCTGCTAGGAACCTTATCGTAAGCTTTTTCTAAATCGATAAAAATCAAATGTAAATCCTCCTTATTATCTCTGTACTTCTCCATCAAACCTCTTAATAAATGTATAGCTTCCATGGTAGACCTGCCCAGCATAAATCCAAATTGATTATGAGAAACCTTCGTAATACGTCTTAACTTATGTTCAATTACCATCTCCCATAATTTTAAAGTATGACACCTCAATTTAATTCCTCCATAATTTGCACACTCTTGTGCATCTCCTTTATTCTTAAAAATGGGGACCAAAATGCTCTTTCTCCACTCCTCGGGCATCCTTTTAGTTTTTAAAATAATATTAAAAAGTTTAGTAAGCAGAAAACCCCAAATCACCTAAACATTTCCACACTTCAATCGGGATATCATCGGTCCTACGTGACTTTCCCCTTGGTTTTCTTTAAAGCCTCATCAACTTCTTTTTTACTAATGCGACGGTAAAAATGAAAAGCTTTTATTATTATTAATGATATTAAGATCACTAAGGTCAATCGTACTTTCAACGTCATCGTTAAAAGTTTATCGAAATAACTCACTCACTTTATATTGAATATCTTTTTCAAGAAAAGCACTTTTTGATTTTCATTTTTAATACACTTTACTTGAGTTAAATCGTTACTTTACTTTCTCTTTGTTTCGGTTAGTTTATACGTATATTTTTCACCTTCCCAAGTATCTAACATGTTATAAAGATCGCTAAAAGCAAATTTTTAGCGTCACAGTTATTAACTTTTACATTCACTACGAGCCGTTTTATATATATATATATATATATATTTTTTTCCCGGTTCTACTGTTTTACGTTTAAACCAATTTTTATAACATAACCTTTATATTTTATCTTTCTCGTACATTATTATTCCACCACCATTATTTTTATTTATAAACTTTTCTTTTGGTCTCCAAGATCTATCTTGCACACTTGTTTAATAGTATTAGTTAATTTATCCACATAACATTCGCGTCTTCATGAATAACCCGAAATATTTAAATCTTGAATTTTACTCGTAAAAATAATTTTATTTGTGTCTTTTAGAGTCTTCATCTTATGTCTACGATGTTGAATCATAGTGATTCTTTATTCTATTTCTTCGTCTTAAAATCTAAAACTAATAAACGATGTTGGGTACTTAATTGTTCACTTGGAATAACGCTTACAATCTTACAATCTCGACGATCTGTTACTTACCATGAAAATAATCGATTTGTGTTTTATTAGATCGAATTCTTATAAGTAATAAGATGCTCATCTCTTTTCTTGAATAAAGTATTACTTAATAATCGTATCATCTGTTAAATGAAAATCTAAAATGGTTCTACGTAGCTTCGTTAATCGACTCATAGCTTAGTAAGCCCATGAATATTTCAAATCTTACTACCGCTACTACCGAAATGTCAATTTAAATCTCCTCCGATAAAAATTTTTTCTTGAGGGTATCGAGTGTATTAAGTCTTCAAATCGTTCAGAATTTATCTTTCAGTCTATATCTAAGCCAACTTGAGGAGCATAAGCACTTATAATATTAAAAATCTTAGTATCGATAATAATCTTAAGTCTTTATAATTCTATCTCAACTTCTATTAATTTTGACAACATTATCTTTCAAACTCTTATCATAATTACACTTTCTGCATTTAAGATACAATTCTTACTGAATACCGTAGTTTAAAACCTAAGTTATCAATCTCATTAGCTTTTTCTCCAGCCCATTTAGTTTCTTGAATACATAGGATATTTATCTTTCATGGATCATAATATCAACCAATTCCATTAGTCTACTCGTCGAGAATGATACCTTATATTCCGGGATCTCTATCCTAATATTAGTATCGTGCCAATTAACTTCTTTACCCGCATCCGTCACGTAATGTGGAACCATCGCTTACTTGACACTACTGCCCAGGCAGCGCGGTGTAGCGGCCGCCTGCACACTTTCCGCTGTATTCGAGTCATACTGCCGCAGCGTCGTCTAGGGGACACCTCAGACTTACTGCAATGATCGAAAGGATTCATGTCATAATTATTTTTCGACAAGTTTTACGTCGTCGTCGACTACCTAACGCAACCCTCCACTTTTCACATCCGAGCAT
>JAKZJZ010003145.1:0-10750 GCA_022702705.1 Papilionanthe hookeriana x Papilionanthe teres | reverse complement strand
GTAGAGATAACACTCCTTCTATGGACAGCGGTATTCCTCTCGACCGGAACCCTTTGCAGAGGGGGAAATTCTCGAGTTGATTTAAGGTCGAATTCAATCATGGGTTTCTCAGCTTCTGACACTTTGTCCATCAGTGCGAAAAGGGTAACGTCAGCGATCTTGACATTTGTATTCTCGAATCCTTGTCCAAACCGGATGATCCCATTGTCGGGCACCTCATCCTTGTAAACAGCGAAGTCCAGTCCGTTGGTGAAGGAGAAAATCAGCTTTGGGGCTTCCATTTCTGCAAGGTAGATTCCGATTGTCAGTCCCAAGTTGTGCTCCTTCTCATCAGGACGAAAAGAAAGGAATCGAAAAGAGTCCGAACACATTCTTGTTCATGTATATTTATTAAAAGAGTCGTTCATTAGAAGGTTTGTTTATTTAGAACGGAATGTTCGAAGGTGTAGAGAAGGTAACGAATCTGATTCAGAATTAGAAAGGAAAAGAAAGTCTTATGCAAGACTTCTTCACTCGAAGGATTACCCCTAAGCTAACACCTATTGAGGGTCCACCCCACCTCAGAAATGAGGTAAAAGGATCTCGGAACCTCTCTGTTTAGGGGTGTCTAAACAGTGGCTCCTAAATCCGAGAGAATGTTGGCTATACTCGTTCAAGACAGTAAATGAACATAGTATTCCAACGGAAAGAAGGGTAGTTTGATTCATTAGGGTCATGGATACACTACCGATTTTTGAAAGCGTAACTATTCGATTAAAATGGAGAGAGGAACTATTCCTCACGTGAGTCGCCGTAAATTGTCGGCTTATTTTTAGAGTTATGTGTTTTATTTTGAAAAGGGGTCGCCTACGTAAATTGTCGGCGAATTTTTAATTTAATTTAAATAAATAATTTAAAAGTAGTATTTGATTTTGAAAATAATTTTAAATTTGAAAATTTTAAGATATGAAATCAAACCGATCTCACATCCCGAATAGTTTATATAAACGAGCGCCGCACCACAAACCGTGTATCTATCCCGAAGAATAGACACACGCTTCGATGATGGGGCTCGATTAAATAAACTAGAAAGGTTTAGTGACATCCGTTTGGTCTCGCGAACCAATTTTATAAGCCGACAAGTTCCCCCGTTTAATATGAAAACATTAAACGGGTTTATATTACATGGGTTCTTAAAGTTCCCTATAAGGGCAAGCCCCTATGCTTAATTACATCTTAAGTGACGGAAATCACCTAAGAAAACTCTCGATAATAATCGTAGTTCGCTCTCAAGAATTTCAAAGTTTAAGTTTTCAAGGGATTGAATTTTGGAATTTCAATAGGGAATGGATCAAATTTGGAACATTTTATTTTAGGAGTCCAAGAGGAAGAGAAGTAGGAGAAGCTGAGGATCCAAGAAGAATCTTGGCAACTTCCCACACTATCCTATGGCTTGGCTTCAATTTGGAAAGGTCCTAATGTTTATTTAGTATTTTGATCCTGCCAATTTTAATTAGTTAGGACTTATATTCGTATGATAAAATCATACAAATAAGCCTCGAAGATGTGAGGGTTTATATCGTATCGGACGACTACCTCGGAAATCCTAAGACCGGTTAGGGCTTAATTTACATGATATGATCATGCAAATGCCTAACGAAGAGTTGAGGATTTATGTTGCCCTAGTGCAAACTACCTCGAAGTCCTATGGCTTGGTTATTTAATTCTAAGAAAGTTTTGCTCGATGTAGATTTTAGTTTTGCCGACGACGATGGCCATGCCGCCCACCATGCTCCGAGCTCCTTGTTGTTGCAGAGGTTTAGTTTTAGAAGTCATAAATCAGGAGATGAGAGAAGTGTCTCGGTTTTAGAGAAAGTCTTCATTTCCATGTGTCTTTAATATTTTAATTAAAACAGGTTTTAAAGTTGATTAAACAGAACCGATTAAGATCCCACGGTTCCGTCATCCCGGCACCGTTATTTTCATCGAATTCACTTAGTCCAGATGAATTTGCTAAACTCAACTAAATGAGTTCCGCACTTTCATTTAGACCGTGGGAAATCCCGTTAGCAACACATGGGTTACATCATCCGAGGTATTCCCGATCATTCAATGAGACATTTTAATTTAGTTGTATTTGTAGTTTTGTTGTTCTGTTTGTGATTAAATTTTGAGTTGTTTTATATTTTGAATGTTGTGGCGGTGAATATTATCTTGTAGTGTCTTTTAATTTAGTTATGGGTTTCGGCTTTGGTTTCTGTCCTAAAGGTGTAGGTTTTCATGCAACCGTTGTTTATCATGCAAGGAAGGTAAGTGCGATGCGATTAAATAAATTGCAGTAAAGTAAATTGCAATAAAATAAAAGCGTACCTGGAGAGTCTTCCCGTCATCCCAAGCTGCACTTAAAACACAATTTAGAGCATTTAAGCATTTATAGCAATTTCCTAGGTAATGCTAAGGGAAGGGTTATGGTTTTCTACCAAAATCCTAATCCTATAGCTAGTCATTCCTATGACGTCTAGATCTTCAATTTTGGTTTTAAGGATGATTTTCTTCACCAAAGAACAACTAATCTCAATTTTGTTCTTAAGGACATTCCATCATATTGAGGAAGTGTTTAAGACGAATCTTAAACATCTTTTCAATATTTCGGGAATTGTCCTAAGTCCGAATGAATTCTATTGTTCAAGTGAATTAATCATCCAGGGTGTTTGCGTTAAGTTTTATTTCTTGCTCGCATGAATTAGTGATGTTCGAATATCCTTGTGAGTGAAGTGTCATTTCACTTCGATACTCCATTTAGAGTTATAATAGTAAAAGCTCCTAAGGGCAAAATGATATTTAATGATTTCGTGATTCAAATTTAAGTTCAAATTAATGATTTAAGTTTGGAATAGTGTTCAAGTTATTTTAGATTTATTTTTGAATTCTTCATGTCTTTATATTTAATTTAATTTAATTTAATTTAACTTAATTTAATTTAATGTGGTTTAATTTAATTTAATTTAACTTAAGTTAATTTAATGTAATATGATTTAGCTTAATTTAATTTAATTTAATTTAATTTAATTTAATTTAGTTTTAATTTAATTTAATTTAATTTAATTTAATTTAATTTAATTTAATTTAATTTAATTTAATTTAATTTAATTTAATTTAATTTAATTTAATTTAAATAATTTAATTTAATATAATATAATATAATATAATTTAATTTAATTTAATATAATTTAATTTAATTTAATTTAATTTAATTTAATTTAATATAATATAATTTAATTTAATTTAATTTAATTTAATATAATTTAATTTAATATAATATAATATAATTTAATTTAATTTAATTTAATTTAATTTAATTTAGTTTTATTTAATTTTTAATTTTTAATTTAATTTTTAATTTTAAAGGGATTTGTTTTAAATAATTTAACTTTAATTTAATTTAATGATTAAGCCTTTTAGCATTTTAAATCTTAAACTTGGATTATCATTTTAATTAGGAATTAAATATTATTGGGATGATTAATTTAGGGATTTTTAAATTAAAGAACAAATCTCCTCCTAATAATATCCCTATTTTAATAATTCCAATTTTATTATTCTTCCAAATTTAACTAATTATTTAATTAAGGTTTATTTCAATTATTTTAAATTGTTTAGTAGGTTTCTACCCTTTAATTAACTAAATTTCAATCATCCAAATCAAATTAAAATCAAATATTTTACCTACTAATTTCATTAAGCCTAAAGTCTTAATTAAAGGGTTAAGATTTTAATTACCATTTTGCCCTTCAAGCCTAATAATTTCATAACTCACTAAATTGAGCTCACATGAACTTGAAATTTTTATGTTACTTCACTCATATGTCAATAAAGACATTAGAGGAGAAAATGTGATTTTTCTGTATTTAATTTATTTATATAATTATTTTTGGTGGAAAATAAGGATTTCCAAGGAAAATTTAATAATATGACCAAGGGAAAGTTTCTGTCCTTAAGAAAATTATGGGACATTCCTAATGACCAGAGGACCACTTGGACCAATTTTTGTGATTTTTTAAATTATATTTTATTTATTAGAATTATTTTAAGCTTTGGAGTATTAATTAATTTAAAAATAGAATATAAGTTGAAAAATGAATTTCATAATTTTTAAAATTCTCTCTGATATCAAGGATTCCAGAGAACCAAATTTTACAATTTTCTGATTTTTCTTTGATTTATTATAATTATTTTAGTGAAAATGCTAGAAAATACATTTTTTTTAATTTTAAAATTACCCTAGGGCTTTAAAATTTAATATCTCATTAAATAGACCTAAGGAAAATATGGGGTTTGTTCCTAAGTGATTATATTTCAAAATATGACATTTTGGTGAATTTTATTATTTTTGTGATTTTTATTATTTTTAATTATTAAAATATTAAAATAATGATGAAAAATCAACTTTTTTAGAAAATTGAAATTTTAATTTTCTTAAATTCCCCTGATATCATAGAGGCTCCAAAACCAATTTGGTGAATTTTTGAAAGGTATTTTGAAAGTTATGAATTTTTAGATTTTAAAATGACTAAATGGCTTAATCAACCCATTTAGTAGGGCTAACCAAGTCCAATTGACTTGAAATTTTTATGGTGGGTTCCTCTGATCCTAAAGGTCAGTGGAGAATTGGTTTCAAGTCAATTTGATGTATGGTTAGCTCTAATTAATTAGGGGTCTATTTTGGATGTTTAAGCCAATTAGGGTTATCTTAAGTGAATTAACTCAAGTCCTATTTTTCCTAGGGTTCTCTGGTCATAAGGAATATCACCAAATTTTCCTAGAATTTATTTCACAACATGCTAATTTTTGGAATTAAAATACTCAAAACAGCAAACATGCATTTGAAAAATCAATAACTTTTCACAGAGGAGGCCTCCAACCTTGGAAAATTCAGTGAATGTTCCCAAGTTCGTAGGCTTCAAAAGCCCTATGGTCTCATGCCATGGTGAATTGTATGAATGCATGGAGAATTAAAACAATGCAGGGAGTAAATAATTAATTAAAAATAAAATACCTGGACAAAATTAATTAATTTCTTTTCCACATTATTCTCCTCTCGTTCACTGAGCAAGAGGGTATTTTTATTTTATTTTTGTGATTTTTCTACACAAAGATATGGATTTTTAAAGTTCTGGTATTTAAATAAATCAGAAAAATCCCTAATTTCCTACTTATCCACGCGGCGCCGCGTCAACCTCGGCAGCTCCGAAGGGGTATGTCTCGCGCTGTGATTGGGCGCCGCCATCTGAGTCAACCGTCCCGGGACCCGCGGTTCAAGTGTCATTCCCTGGTCCGGCGCAATCTGAACCGTCTGCTCGATACACGCGCGATCCAACGGCTCCTGGTCATCGTCTACGACTGGTGTGCACCCGTGATCGTCAACCTTCTAACCCTAATTTCTCACTCGATTCTCAACGGATTTTCATGTTCTTATGCTCTATGGATTCGTCTTGAAGAGACGAACACATTCATACGGTAAACATGCATTGAAATTGATTCAAATTAAATGGAGAATCTCTCGTAAGCTCGGGAAGAAGAATGAGTTCATACCTTTGCTCGCAGAAGTGAAGCTTCGATCCGAGAGTTGTGTCACCTTCGATTGGGTCCAAGTAAGCTCCAGATGAAGTCCCTTGGCCTGGTGAATTGTCTAGCTATGAAAGTGACCACAGCCGATCACAAAGCTTGGAGGCTGGAGCAACTGGGTGGCCTGGAGATGGGGCTTTCAATGGGAAACTTCTCCTCTTGGTCCAGTGAAGGTGTAGGACCAATCAATTTGGGGATTGGCTCACTGTGAAGAAGTGTCCTGGTTTTGGGCTAAAGTTTGAGCTCAAAATCGAGCTCACTGGAGGGAATTGGGCTGGAATTCAGTGGGGATCAAGTGCTCTATGTGTGGAGAGTGATCCGGAGTGATTTTGCGCGAGTTTCCTTAAGGTTAGGTTCAAGCACCTCCTTTGGCCGAGAGGGTGAGGGGTTTAAATAGGCATGGCCGGAGGCTCTCCCGGGGAGCCGAGGGCCGGGATCAGCCTGCTCTTGGCATGTGAAGAACAGCCATGGTGGCCATTGGGCATGAGGCAGCTCAGCGAGTGAGAATTCCAAGTTCGGGCTCACATGCGAGCTCTCGGCCCGGTGGTTTCCGGCGGCCGTGGTGGCCGGCCGGCCGGGGTCGGTCACCCTCAAGCTCGGTGGGTCGTGGCTGGAGGCTTGTGCAGTCAATCGGGCCTTGCCATGTGTAAAGGGGTGGCTTGGAATGGAATGGGGAAGAGGCCATTTTGGCTTCAATTTGGTCAACCCATTGGTTTGGGTTGGGTGCACCTCCCCATGGTCTCGATTTTGGGCCGAGAGGATCGGTTGGGTCAGCCAAGAGAGGATGGTGTGGTCTCTATCCAAATAGTTTAAGTTAATTTTGGGTTATAAGTGCTGCATTAAAGAGGTTAAAATGGCTTAAGGAAGGCTTATGAAAGGACTCCCTCCACTTGCCATTAATGGCTTGGTGACAAGTCAAACCCCTCATGGCTTCATGTGGCTTGTCTATGGCTTGCATGTGGCTTGCATTTGGCTTCGAAAAAAGGTTGACTTGTTTCATGAAAAAGGGTTTTAGAAATATTTGACATTTAGGGGTAATTTGACATGTGGCTTGATTTGGAATGGTTTAATTGATGATTTTGAAACTTAGGGGTGATTTTGATCAAATGGATGATGAGGGAAGTGTCATGTGGGCTTTAGGATGATTTGGGCTTTTGAATTTTGAAGGAAATGGGCTTTTAAGAAGGTTTAGGGAAGTGGGCTTTTAAGTTTAAGGATGTGTTCATGGATGGGAATTTCTGTAAAAGGTTGGGCCAAATAGTTGTTGGTTTTGGTTTAGGGATGTTTCATGAGTAATTTGAAATAGATTTAAGGTGGTTTGGGTTTGAATTGGGTTGAATTTGGGTTTATTTGGTAAATGGGCCAATGTTGGTCAAATTGGGCTAACTTGGGCCAATGTTGGGCTAGGGTTGAAATTGATGTAAAATAAATGTTGAGAAATGTTTATGGGAGTGTTTCAAAGAGGTTTTGGCTTCGGTTGGGTTTTGATTTTGAGGTTTGGGTCTATTTGGGCTAGGTTTAGGTTTAGGTCAAAATTGGGCTTTTTGATTTTGGGTTGAATTTGAGTGGGGTTTGGGTCTAAATTTTGGGCAAATCATGTTAGTGTTTTGTTTATGGGGATGTTAAGGAAGGTTTAGAAAATATTTGGGGTTAATTAGAGTTGAATTGGGTGAGTTTGGGCTAAGTTTAGGTCATGGGTCCAAATTGGGCTTTAAGGCCAAAAGTGAAATTGGATCCCAATGCCAATCAAATTGGGCTTGGATTGGGTCTAGATTGGTGTTGGGGATGTTAAATTGAAGTTTAGAATTGAATTGGACCAGAATTTGGGTCAATTGGGTAGGTTAGGTTTGACATTGGGTTCACTTTGGGTTAAAATGGGTCAAATTGGGGGTTTTGATAAAAGTGGGGTAAATTGACAAAATTGGCCCATGGTATAGTTGAACAAAATGAAATTGGGAATATTTGGGTTTTTTCTGGAATTTTCTGGGAATTTTCTGAATTTTTGGATTTTTTGGCTAAGAGGGGTATTTTGGGTATTTGGAGGGTATTGGGAGGTATTTTTGGAATTTTTGGTATTTTTGGTTATGGATGATCAATTTGAGTGGGGAGTAAATGTTTAGGATTGGTCTTGAGGAATTTTGGGTAATTTAGGAGATTTTGGAGATTTTGGGTGGTTTCAAGGCATTTGGTAGGTTAAAGCGGGTGTAGGGTCCTGGGGTCAAAAATTGAAAATTTGGAAAATTGAAGATTGGGTGAATATAAGTGGAATAAAATCATTTTGGTTGAGCCATGAAGCCACATCAAGCCCATATGAGCCATGAAGGGACTCATTTGAGGCATTCATCTATGTTGTTCCTAACCCTCTTAGCCAAGGGCTTAGGGGTTAAGGACCATCCATGTGAATCACTTACATGAGTCGGGAGGTCAAGTTAGGTATAGGTGTGGTTTTAGGAGGTGTATGGAAGTGTAGTGTATGTGTAAGTCGGCCCCTTCACTGCGACCGGGCCACCTGAGGCGGTCCTAAGGCCAAAGAGTCCTATAGGAACTCATTCTTTAAACTTCCACACTTGATTTCAACCCTCTAGGTGATTAGGGGTCTACAGTCAAGTTTGTGGAGTTTGCAGGGAGTTAAGAAGTGGTTTGAAATTCTAGATGGTGGATCCCAATTCTAGTCCTCTAATATAGTCAAAGGAAAAGCCTAAGGCTAGATCCTAAGTACTAAAGAGAAGAAGAGAAGACCTCATCAAAAATGAGGTCAACATTAACTTTAAATACATTTCCAGTTTTTGGATCTTTAATATCCACAGCTCCAAAAGGGTATACTTTCTCAATTATAAACGGTCCCATCCATTTAGATTTTAATTTTCCGAAAAAAAGTCTTAAACGAGCATTAAATAATAATACTTCTTGTCCATGCTCGAATATTTTCCTTGAAATCATTTTTTCATGCAATTTCTTAATTCTTTCCTTATAAATTCTTGCATTTTCATATGACTCGTTTCTAAACTCTTCCATTTCATTCAGTTGTAATAATCATTTTTCTCCTATAATATTCAAATTGTAATTGAACTCCTTTATCGCCCAATAAGCTTTATGCTCCAGTTCAACTGGTAAGTGACAATGTTTACCATAAATTAATAGATAAGGTGACATTCCGACAGGTGTCTTATAAGTTGTTCTATAAGCCCATAATGCATAATCAAGTCTATCAACCCAGTCAGTTCTTTTAGGATTGACAGTCTTTTCCAATATTATTTTAATTTCTTTGTTTGACACTTCAGTCATTCCACTTATTTGAGGATGATAAACAATTACAATTCTATGCTTAATTTTGAATTTTTCCAGCAATGATTGAATTCTTATTTTTTTGAAATGACTTCCCCCATCTGTGATAATTATCTTAGGCATTCCAAATCTTGTAAAAATCATTTTCTTTAAAAATTTTGAAACACTTTAGGAATCTCAGATTGGTAAAGCTACAGCTTCGATCCACTTTGAAACATAATCGACTGCTAATAAAACATAAATCTTTCCAGATGATGGTACGAAAGGTCCCATAAAGTCTAAACCCCATACATCGAAAATTTCGATTTCTGATATAAAGTTTAGAGGCATTTCATCTTTTCTGGATATATTTCCCATTCTTTGACATCGCTCACAAGTTTTCACATAATGCCCAACATCTCTAAATAAAGTAGGCCAATAAAATCCAGAATTTAAAATTTTAAATGCAGTTTTATCCACACCAAAGTGTCCTCCAAATTCAGAATCATGACATTTTTGAATAATTGCAAAAGTTTTTTTATAAGGTACACATCTTCGAATCACAGAATCTCTTCCTATTTTAAATAAATGAGGATCTTCCTAATTATATGATTTACAATCATTCTTGAATTTCTTAATATATTTACTATTCATCCCATATGGTAAAATATTGCTAACTAAGTAGTTAACTATATCTGCATACCACGACATTTGTAATCCTTGAATGACATATAATTGCTCATCCGAGAATTTCTCATTTATATTTTCTTTATAAATCTTCTCATTATTGTTTTTGATTCTTGATAAATGATCAGCAATTTGGTTGTCAGTCCCTCTTCTGTTCACAATTTCAAAATCAAATTCTTGTAAAAGTAAAACCCATCTGATCAATCAAGGTTTAGCATCCTTTTTAGATATTAAATACTTAATAGCAGAATGATCAGTATGCACAATACATTTTGTTCCAAGAAGATATGTTCTAAATTTATCAAAGGCATATACTATTGCTAACAGCTCTTTTTTCAAGAGTAGTGTAATTTACTTGAGTTTCATTAAGAATTTTGCTAGCATAGTATATAACTTTGAAAATCTTCTCATATTTTTGTCCTAATACAGCTCCGATTGCATAATCACTTGCATCACACATTAATTCAAAAGGTTTATTCCAATCAGGTGCAACAATGACAGGTGCAGTGATTAACTTTTCTTTCAGAATATTGAACGCATTCAGACAATCTTCAT
The DNA here is from genome assembly GCA_022702705.1 of Papilionanthe hookeriana x Papilionanthe teres. Classification (NCBI taxonomy): domain Eukaryota; kingdom Viridiplantae; phylum Streptophyta; class Magnoliopsida; order Asparagales; family Orchidaceae; genus Papilionanthe; species Papilionanthe hookeriana x Papilionanthe teres. The sequence continues at coordinate 640 of JAKZJZ010003145.1, read as the reverse complement.
TAAATTCAAATTTAGCTTCTTTTTCCAATAAATGGCAAAGAGGTTTAACAATCTTAGAAAAATCCTTTATATATCTCCTATAAAATTTAGCATGACCCAGAAAACTTCTTACATCAGTAACAATAGTAGGTGGTTGCAGTTCATAAATAATTTTCACTTTTGCTTGATCAACTTTCATCCCTATTTGTAAAACTTTATGTCCACGTACAATGCCTTCTGTGACCATAAATTGACATTTTTCCCAGTTTAGAACAAAATTTATTTCTTCACATCTCTTCAAAATTTTCATTATATTTTCCAAGCAAGATTCAAAAAATGTTTCAAAAACTGAAAAATCGTCCATGAATACTTCAATTTCTTTATCAATTAAATCACAGAATATTGAACGCATTCAGACAATCTTCATTAAATTCAAATTTAGCTTCTTTTTCTAATAAATGGCAAAGAGGTTTAGCAATCTTATAAAAATCCTTTATATATCTCCTATAAAATCCAGCATGACCCAGAAAACTTCTTACATCAGTAACAATAGTAGGTGGTTGCAGTTCAACAATAATTTTCACTTTTACTTGATCAACTTTCATCCCTATTTGTAAAACTTTATGTCCACGTACAATGCCTTCTGTGAACATAAATTGAC
>JAKZJZ010003144.1:0-10750 GCA_022702705.1 Papilionanthe hookeriana x Papilionanthe teres | reverse complement strand
AAGGTATGAGCTAATTCTTCATCCCGAGCTTCTGGAGATTCTCCATTTCAAATGCCTTAGTTTCAATGCATGATAACCGTATAGATGTGTTCGTCTCTTCAAGACGAATCCATAGAGCATAAGAACATAAAAATCCATTGAGTATCGAGTGAGATCTTAGAGATTTAGTGTGGACGGCTCTCGGGTGAGGACACTCGGGGAAGATGAACGGATGCCGTCCATTCAATACACGCGCGGACGAACGGCTCAGATGGCGTCGGACCAGGAGACGGTACGAGAACCGCGGGGCCCGGGCTGCTGACTCAGGTGGCGGCGTCGAATGGGAGCGCGACGCGTGTACGTTCGGAGGCTGCCGAGGTTGACGCGGCGCCGCGTGGATAAATAGAAAATTAGGGTATTTTTCATTTATTTAATTCCCTAAACTTCAAAAATTCATATCTCTATGTAGAAAAATCAGAAAAATAAAATAAAATTACCCTCTTGCTCAGTGAACAGAGGAGAATAATGTGGAAAAGAAATCATTTAATTTCATCAAGTATTTTATTTTTTATAATTTATTTAATTTCTGCATTATTTTAATTCTCCATGCATGCATACAATTCACCATGGCATGAGACCATAGGGCTTTTGAAGCCTCTGAATTTGGGAACATTCCCTGAATTTTCCAAAGTCGAGGCCATCCCTATGAAAAGTTATTGATTTTTCAAATTCAGGTAATTGTTTTGAGTATTTTAATTCCAATAAATAGCATGTTGTGAAATAAATTCTAGGAAAATTTGATGATGTTCCTTATGACCAGAGAACCCTAGGAAAAATAAGTTTTGAATTAGTTCATTTAAAACAACCCTAATTGGCTTAAACACCCAAAATAGGTCTCTAATTAATTAGAGCTAACCATACATCAAATTGACTTGAAATCAATTCTCCACTGACCTTTAGGATCAGAGGAACCCATCATAAAAATTTGAGATCAATTGGACTTGGTTAGCCCCACTAATTGGGTTGATTAAGCCACTTAGTCATTTTAAACTTTAAAAATTCATAACTTTTAAAATATTTTTTAAAAATTCACCAAATTGGTTTTGGAGCCTCTCTGATATTAGGGGAATTTAAGAAAATTAAAATTTCAATTTTCTAAAAAAGATGATTTTTAATATTATTTTAATATTTTAATAATTAAAAATTAATAAAAATCACAAAAATAATAAAATTCACCAAAATGTCACATTTTGAATTTTAATCACATAGGAACAAATCCCACATTTTTCTTAGGTCTATTTAGTGAGATATTAAATTTTGAAGCTTTAAGGTAATTTTAAAATTAAAAAATATGTTTTCTAGCTTTTTCACTAAAATAATTATAATAAATCATAGAAAAATCAGAAAATTGCAAAATTTGCTTCTCTGGTTTCCTTGATATAAGAGAGATTTTTAAAAAATATAAAATTCATTTTTCAACATTTATTTTATTTTTAAATTAATTAACACTCCAAAACTTAAAATAATTATAATAAAAATAATATAATTCAAAAAATCACCAAAATTGGTCCAAGTGGTCCTCTGGTCATTAGGAATGTCCCCTAATTTTCTTAAGGACAGAAACTTTCCCTTGGTCATGTTATTAAATTTTCCTTGGAAATCTCTATTTTCTACCAAAAATAATTATATAAATAAATTAAATACAGAAAAATCACATTTTCTCCTCTCATGTCTTTATTGACATATGAGTGAAGTCACATAAAAATTTTAAGTGCATTTGAGTTCAATTTAGTGAGTTATAAAATTATTAAGCTTAAAGGTTAAAGTGGTAATTAAAATTTTTAATCCTTAATTAAAACTTTAGGTTTAATAAAAAATTAACAAGTAAAATATTTGATCCTAATCTGATTTGGATGATTGAAATTTAAATAATTAAAGGGTAGAAACCCATTAAGCAATTTAAAATAATTAAACCTTAATTAAATAATTGATTAAATTTGGAAGAATAATAAAATTGGAATTATTAAAATAGGGATATTATTAGGAAGAGATTTATTCTTTAATTTAAAAATCCCTAAATTAATTATCTCATTAATATTCAATTCTTAATTAAAATGATAACTCAAAATTCATCATTAAACTAAAATTAAATTATTAAACCCTTTTTAAAAAAATTCAATTAAAATTAAAAAAAATTAAATTAAATTAAAATTAAATTAAATTAAATAAATTAAATTAAATAAATTAAATTAAATTAAATCAAATTAAATTAAATTAAATAATTAAATTAAATTAAATTAAATTAAATTAAACAATTAAATTAAACTAAATTAAATTAAATTAAATAAATTAAATCAATTAAATTAAATTAAACAATCAAATTAAATTAAATTAAATTAAATCAAATTAAATTAAATAAATTAAATTAAATTGAATAATTAAATTAAATTAAATTAAGTAAATTAAATCAAATTAAATTAAATTAAATTAAATCAAATTAAATTAAAATTAAATCAAATCAAATTAATTAAACATCAAATCAAATTAAATTGAACTATATTGAATTAAATTAAATTAAAACTCAATTAAATTAAATTAAATTAAATTAAATTAAATTAAATTAAATATAACATCACCTAAGACATAAAGAATTCAAAATAAATCTAAAATAACTTGAACAACTATTCCAAATTTAAACCCATTAATGGAAATTAAACTAAATCACAAACCATTTGAACACCAATTTACCCTCGAAAGCTTTAGTTATCATAACTCCTAAACAGAACATTAAATGAAATGTTACTTCACTCATAGGATATTCAAATGTCCTAGTTCACTGAACAAGTTAACAAAACTTGAATTCTCGGATGACTAATTCATTTGTATAATTAAATTCATTTGGACTTAAAACAATTCTAGCAATATTGAAAAGATGTTTAAGATTATTCTTAAGCACTTCCTCAATATGATAGGATGTTCATAAGAACAATTGGACTTAATTATTCTTTGATGAAGAAAATCGTCTTCAAGCCAAAATACAAAGAACCTAGACGTCATAGGAAATGACTAGCTATAGGATTAGGAATTTGGTAGAAAACCATAACCCTTACCTTAGCTTTACCTAGGAACTTGCTTAAATATTCTAATTGTGTTTTAAGTGTAGCTTGGGATGACGGGAAGACCCTCAGGTACGCTTTTATTTTATTGCGATTTACTTTCTTGCAATTTACTTTCCTGCAATTTACTTTCTTGCAAATGTACTTTATTTTTCTTGCATGATAAAACAACGGTTGCATGAAAACCCACACCTTTAGGATAGACCCTAAAACTGAAACCAAATTAAGTTAAAAGTCATTGCAAGATAAAATTCACCGCCACAACATTTCAAAATATAAAAAAACTCAAAATTTAATCACAAACAGAACACAAAACTACAATTGCAACTAAATTAAAACGTCTCGTTAGATGATCGGGAATACCTCGGATGATGTAACCTACGTGTTGCTAACGGGATTTCCCACGGTCTAAATGAAAGTGTGGAACTCATTCGAGTTGAGTTTAGCAAATTCATCCGGACTAAGTGAATCCGATAAAAATAATGATGCCGGAAGGATGGAACCGTGGGATCTTAACCGGTGTCGTTATAATCAACTTTAAGATTTGTTTTAATCAAAATACAAAAAACACTTGGAAAATTAAAATTTCTCTAAACCAAAACACTTTTCTCATCTCCTGATTTATGATTTCTAAAACTAAACCTCTGCAATAATAAGGAGCTCAGAGCATGGTGGGCAGCACGGCCATCGTCATCGACGAAACTCGAGTCTACTTCAGCAAAACTTTCCTAGAGTTAAATAACAAAGCCATAGGACTTCGAGGTAGTTTGCCTAGTGCAACATAAATCTTCAATTCTTCGTTAGGCGCTTGCATTGCAAATTAAGCCCTAACCGGTCTTAGGATTCCGAGGTGGTCGTCCGGTACGACAATAAACCCTCACATCTTCAAGGCTATTTGTATGATTCTATCATATAAATATAAGTCCTAATTAATTAAAATTGACAAAATCAAAACTTTTAAATAAACATTAGGATTTTCCTAAATCTAAGCCAAACAATAGAATAGTCGGGAAATTACCGAAGTTCACTTCGAATACGTGATTTCTCCTACTTTTCTTCCTTTGGATTCACAAAACAAAATGTTCCAAGTTTGATCTATTCCCTATTGAAATTCCAAAATTCAATCCCTTGAAAACTTAAACTTTGAAATCCTTGAGAGCAGAATTATTGATTATTATCGAGAGTTTTCTTAGGTGATTCCCGTCACTTAAGATGTAATTAACTATAGGGGCTTGCCCTTATAGAGAATTTTGAAGAACCCAGGTAATATAAACCATGTTTAATGTTTTCATATTAAACGGGGAATTTTGTCGGCTTATAAAATTGGTTCGCAAACCAAACGGGTGTCATGAAATCTTCTAGTTTATTTAATCGAGCCCCATCGTCGAGTAGTGTGTCTATCCTTAGGGATAGATACACGGTTTATGGTGCGGTGCTCGTTTATATAAACTATTTGGGACGTGAGATCGGTTTAATCTCATATCTTAAAACCTTCAAATTTAAAATTATTTTCAAAATCAAATACTACCTTTCGAATTATTTATTTTAATTAAATTAAAAATTCGCCGACAGATTTCTGTTAGGCGACCCCTCTTCAAAATAAAACACAACCTAAAAGTATGCCGACAGAGCTCAACAAGCAACGAATCTATCTGCGAGTTTCGAGGAGCTCTAGTCACAATAGAGTTAGAGCCTTCGGATTCTGAAGCTAATCCAGAAGAACCTGTCATTCCGATTCAGGAGGAGACACCGACAAGTTCAACACTAGATTCGGAAGAAATTACGAAGTCGACTCGAGAAGTGGAAAAGTTCTACCTCCGAGAATGGGTCCAAAAGACAAAGGAAAGCGTGTGGTTGTTCAAGAAGAACGAACCCTGCAGGAAGAAATACCCATTCGAGAAGAAGCCGAGACGCATGAAAATAAAGTGGACTACAACATACTAGCCCATCTTAGGAAACTACCGGCCAAACTGAGCATTTACGATGCTCTCATCTTATCAAAGGAGATGAGAGAAGCCCTGATCAATGCCTTACTTGATCTGGAAATTTGCTTAGCTCAAATGGCCGGAGATTCCTTAGATGAGGTTTGCTCGTTAAAGGAACGACGAGGCGTTACCTTCACGGACAATGACCTACTACTGGGACGGCGGATCACAACCGACCGTTGTACATTTCGATTACTGATTGGGAAGTTTACGCTCTCCAGAGTATTGGTGGATCCAGGAGCATCAATCAATATAATGAGTCTTCGAACGCTAGCATACTTAGAAATTGATGCTCGTGAGCTCGAAGCAGACAAAATGTTATTAAGAGGATTCAACCAGAAAGGAGAAAGAGCCCTCGGATCAATAACGCTACTGATGAAGACCGGTGACTTAACAAAGACAACCGCAAAATTTCACATAATTGATTCGAAACATCGTTCAACGCTCTACCGGGCCGACCATGGATACATGAAAACGGGATGGTACCATCATCTCTACACCAGGTGCATCAAATACTACAATGGAGGGGAACGAGTGCATCAAAGGTGACTTGCAACCATTCTCCGTACATGAGATTGGAATCCATGAAGACGCGGCTTATTATGCACCGCCAAAGAAAACAATCTTCTCCGGAGATACCGTAACAAATGAAGCAAAGAAAGTTCGGGACAACGAAGAACACTGAAGTTCTAGTCCAACGATCACTCACCACTCCCTTCCGGCGAGATGGTGAAGGTTTCTCCACAACTCGCATCCGAGGTCGAGGCCGGGGACGAGGCCGTGGTAGAGACGTTAGGACGATTGGACGGAGGAAACCGACCATCGATGTTGATCGGGAAGACGAGTTCCGAAGAAGAAAAAGAAATCGAACAAGAAGCGACGACAATAAGTCGAAGAAGCCGCAATTCAAGATCTCTCTCGAAGATGAGAAGAACGAAGAATACAAATCAATGTACGAGAAGATTAACCACTACGTACATACTATGACCCTAACCCCGATTCATTCTAACAAGATCGAGGGTATGGTGGTCGAAGAGGTACGTAACGACGGTGCAAGGCCAACCAAATTCTACCGTGGTACTTCTTCCTCCAAAACTGAAAATCATGTACAATTCGAAGATGTCACTTCATCAGAATTAATGGAATTACCTTTTGAGTGGTACTCTCCCTGTGTCCAAAATTTAATTCAACGTGGTTTCTTACCTCGACAATGGACAAAAGGCCAATCACAACATTTTGAAAAATTATGGAATAACTCCGGTCGTCCTCCCAATTCAAAGTATGGACTCGGATTCGGCACAATAGGATCAGGTCGACGATATCGAATTTTGCTTGGTTGTCACTTGCGAATCCAATGAAAACTGCATGGAAACTATAGACGAACTCGAAGATTTATAAATTGGAGATGCTCCACCAGAATTCGAAGAAGAAATCAAATCTACAATAGATGAGTTAACGAAAGTTAACTTAGGTACTAGCGAAGAGCCTAGACCTACCTTTGTTAGCTCCTTACTCAACAAAGAAGACTCCGAAGAAATAATCAAATTATTAATGGAATTTAAAGACTGTTTTGCTTGGAACTATGACGAGATGCCAGGATTAGCTCCAGAGGTTGCGGTCCATAAGCTAGGAGTGGATCCTACTTCGTCCCGATCGGACAAGGTCCACGAAGAATGCGTCTAGAAATTGAACAACAAGTCATAGCCGAAGTTAAAAAGCTAATAGACGCTAAATTTGTCCGTGAAGAACAATACCCGACTTGGCTAGCCAATGTAGTGCCGATCGGGAAGAAGAATGGTCGGATCGGAATTTGTGTGGACTTCGGAGATTTGAACAAGGCATGTCCGAAGGATGAATTCCTCTACCGATCCCGGAACCGATGATCGACATTGCTTCGACACATGAAATATTCTCGTTCATGGATGGATCTTCGAGGATACAACCAAATAAAAATGGCTCCGGAAGATGAAAAGCTTACGGCATTCGGGACGCCGATCGGAGTATTTTGCTACACGAGTAATGCCATTCGGACTCGAAGAACGCGGGAGCAACCTACCAAAGAGCAATGACAAGAATTTTTGATGATCTCATCCACAATCAAGTCGAATGCTACGTGGACGATGTGGTCATCGAAAGCAAAGTAAAGGACAACCACATCGTATGATTTGAGAATTGTTTTCGAACGGTTAAGACAATTTAACCTTAAGATGAATCCCTTAAAATGAGCCTTCGGCGTCACCTCCGGGAAATTCTTAGGATTCGTTGTCCGACATCGTGGAATTGAAGTCGACCCGAAAAAGATTAAAGCTATCTTAGAAATGCCGCCTCCCAAAACCTGAAAACAACTACGATCTTTTCAAGGGAAGTTGGCATATATTCGACACTTTATCTCAAACCTGTCAGGTAGGTGTCAGCCTTTCTCGGCACTAGTTAAAAAGGACGCCAAATTTATTTGGGAAGTGTTGACCTCATTTTTGATGAGGTCTTCCCTTCTTCTTTTTAGTGCTTAGGATCTAGCCTTAGGCTTTTCCTTTGACTATCTTAGAGGACTAGAATTGGGACCCACATTTTAGAAATTTAAACCACTTCTAAACTCCCCGCAAACTCCACAAACTTGACTATAGACCCCTAATCACCTAGAGGGTTGAAATCAAATGTAGAAGTTTAAAGGATGAGTTCCTATAGGACTCTTTGGCCTTAGGACCGCCTACAGGTGGCTCGGTGCAGTGAAGGGGCTGACTTACACATTCACTTACATACACACTACACTTACACACTACATTTCCACACACTTCCTAAAACCACACCCATACCCAACTTAACCTCCGACTCATGTAGGTGATTCACATGGATGGTCCTTAACCCCTAAGCCCTTGGTAAGAGGGTTAGGAACAACATAGTGAATGCCTCGAATGAGTCCTTTCATGGCTCATATGGGCTTGAAATGGCTTCATGGCTCAACCAAAATGATTTCTTTCCACCTAGATTCACCCAATCTTTAATTTCCCAAATTTTCAATTTTTGACCCCGGGACCCTACACCTACTTAACCTACCAAAACCTTGAAATTACCCAAATTTTTGCAAAATTTCCAAATTACCCAAAATTTTTCAAAATCACTCTCAAACATCTCCACATCACTCAAATTGATCATCCATACCCAAAAATACTAAAAATTCCAAAAAATACCTCCCAATACCCTCCAAATACCCAAAATACCCTTCTTGGCCTAAAAATCCAAAAATTCAGAAAATTCCCAGAAAATTCCAGAAAATCCCAAATATTCCCAATTTCATTTTGTCCAACTTCACCATGGGCCAATTTTGTCAATTTACCCTACTTTTGTCAAAACCCCCAATTTCACCCATTTTAACCCAAAGTGAACCCAATGTCAAACCAAACCTATCCAATTGACCCAAATTCTGGTCCAATTCAATTCTAAACTTCAATTCAACATTCCCAATACCAATCTAGACCAAATCCAAGTCCAATTTGATTGACATTTGGATCCAATCTCACTTTTGGCCTTAAAGCCCAATTTGGACCCATGACCCAAACTTAACCCAAACTCACCCAATTCAACTCCAATTAACCTCAAACCTCAACATTCCCACAAACAAAACCCTAACATGATTTGCCCAAAATTTGAACCCAAACCCCACTCAAACTCAACCCAAGGTTAAAAGGCCCATTTTTGACCTAAACCCAAACCTAACCCAAATTCAACCCAATTCAAATCCAAATCACCCCCAATTTGTTTCGAATCACTCATGACACATCCATGAGCTAAACCCAACAATTATTTGGCCCAACCTCTTTACAAAATTCCCATCCATAAATTCATTTTTAAACTTAAGGGCCCATTCCTTAAACCATTTTAAAAGCCCACTTCCACCAAATCCAAAACCCCAAAAATTCTTCCAAAGCCCATATGACATTTCCCCTCATCATACTTTCAATTAAAATCATCCCTAAGTCCTAAACCAATGATCAAATATTTCTAAATGAAGCTTCATCCAAATTTCCACCAAATTATCCAAAATCCTTAAAATCCTTTTTTATGAAATTGACCAAACTTTTTGCCAAGCCAAAGGTGAGCCATGAAGCCATGCATGAGCCACATGTGAGCCATGAGAGCTTTGGACACTCCACCATGCCATATTGGGTAAGAAGAGGGGGGCTTTCCTTAATCCCTAAAGCTCATTAGCCTTAATCATGTTTCACCTAAACTTAAATTTAATCCAAATATATTTGGATGGAGACTTCTCCATGCCAAACCAGATGATCCCTTTGATCCCCCACAAGCATCCAAAGCCACCTTGAAGAGTGCACCAAGCCCAAATGGGTGGATTGACCCATTTAGACTCAAAACTAGCCATGCCCCATTCTACTTTGATTCAACCACTTTACACATGACATTTGCCAATTGCCTACACTAAACCCCGACCACGACCCACCTGACCAAGATGGTGACCATTGCACAGCCGGCCGGCCACCAGGCCGCCGGAAAACACCATGGCCGAGAGCTCACATGTGAGCCAACATTGAAATTCTCACTTGCTGAGCTGCCCCATGCCTAGTGGTCACCATGGCTGTTCTTCTCCTCACCAGAGCAGCTGATCCCAAGCCCTAACTCCCCCTGGGAGGCCCCCCAGCCAGCTCTATTTAAACTCCACCCCTCTCGGCCATGAAGAGAAGAGAAGCATAAACCTTGCCAAAACTCTGCCAAAATTGTTCCAGACCCTCCTCCACCCTTAGAGCACTTGATCCCCAGTGAAATCCCCCTGCCATTTCTCCTCTGTAAGCTCGATTTCAGAGTTGACATTCCACCCAAAACCGGGACACTTCTCCACAGTGAGCCAATTCCCAAATTGATTGGCTCTACACCTTCACCGGACCAAGGGAAGGTGTCCACCATCAAAAGCCCCATCTCCGGGCCACCCGGTTGCTCCGGCCTCCAAGCTTTGTGATCGGGCTTGGTCGAAATCATATCCGGACAATTCACCGAGACCGGGAGACTTCATGCGGAGCTTGCCGGGACCCAATCGAAGGTGCAACAGCTCTCGGATTGAAGCCACACTTCTCCGAGCCAAGGTATGAGCTAACTATTCATCCCGAGCTTCTGGAGATTCTCCATTTCAAATGCTTTAGTTTCAATGCATGTTAACCGTATATATGTGTTCGTCTCTTCAAGACGAATCCATAGAGTATAAGAACATAAAAATCCATTGAGAATCGAGTGAGATCTTAGAGATTTAGTGTGGACGGCTCTCGGGAGAGAGCACTTGGGGACGATGAACGGATGCCGTCCATTCAATACACGCGCGGACGGACGGCTCAGATGGCGTCGAACCAGGAGACGGTACGAGAACCGCGGGGCCCGGACTGCTGACTCAGGTGGCGGCGTCAAATGGGAGCGCGACACGCGGCGTTTCGGAGATGCCGAGGATGAGTTAGCGCCGCGTGGATAAATAGAAAATTAGGGATTTTTTTGATTTATTTAATTCCCTAAACTTCAAAAATTCATATCTCTGTGTAGAAAAATCAGAAAAATAAAATAAAAATACCCTCTTGCTCAGTGAAGAGAGGAGAATAATGTGGAAAAGAAATCACTTAATTTCATCAAAATGTTATTAAGTGGATTCAACCAGAAAGGAGAAAGAGCCCTCGA
>JAKZJZ010003143.1:0-10756 GCA_022702705.1 Papilionanthe hookeriana x Papilionanthe teres | reverse complement strand
AAATCAAATTTCAATCGAGTTCAAACTCATCCTTCCAAATCTCAAATTCAATTTTTCTAGATTTCAAATCTCAATCAAATTCAAACTTTTGGGTCGAGGATTTTACATCCAAGACTGCACTGCTTTAGGATTCTTTCCTATTGCACTGAAATACATCAAATTCAACCTTTTGGGTCTAGGATTTTACATCCAAGACTTGCATCTGCTTTAGGATTCTTTCCTATTGCATCGAAGTACATCAAATTCAACCTTTTGGGTCGAGGATTTTACATCCAAGATCGCACTTGCTTTAGGATTCTTTCCTATTGCCTTGAAATACATCAAATTCAACCTTTTGGGTCGAGGATTTTACATCCAGAGACTGCACTTTGCTTTAGGATTCTTTCCTATTGCCTTGAAGTACATCAAATTCAACCTTTTGGGTCGAGGATTTTACATCCAAGACTGCATTGCTTTAGGATTCTTTCCTATTGCCTTTGAAGTACATCAAATTCAAACTTTTCGGTCGAGGATTTTACATCCAAGATCGTCTTGCTTTAGGATTCTTTCCTATTGCACTTGAAATACATCAAATTCAACCATTTGGGTCGAGGATTTTACATCCAAGACTGCCTTGCTTTAGGATTCTTTCCTATTGCACCGAAATACATCAAATTCAAACTTTTGGGTCGAGGATTTTACATCCAAGACTGCATCGCTTTAGGATTCTTTTCCTATTGCACTCGAAATACATCAAATTCAAACCTTTTGGGTCGAGGATTTTACATCCAAGACCGCACTTGCTTTAGGATTCTTCCTATTGCACTTGAAATACATCAAATTCAAACCTTTTGGGTCGAGGATTTTACATCCAAGACTTGCATTGCTTTAGGATTCTTTTCCTATCGCCCTGAAATACATCAAAATCAAACTCTTGAGGTTAAGGATTTTACATCCAACACCGCATTACTCTGAGATCTCTTCTCATTGCAACGATTCAATCTAATCAATTCAATTTTCTTTCGAGGATGAAGATGTTACATGTAAAACCTCAGAATTCCAATTTTCATTTCAAATCAAATCCTTCAAATTAATTTTGACAAACTCCAATCTAAATTGAAACTCCAAATTGAAATCAAAACTCACACATCAAAACTTAAATTGAAACAAAATAAAATCTAAATCGAAATTCCCCCGGGTCATGTGATTCGGGATTCACCTCCTTTTCCTTTCCCCAGCGAGAGTTCAGGAATCTCCGGTTTCAGAGATATACTTGCTATTCCCCAGCGAAAACTCCTCTATTTCGTCCTAAGTTTGTCACTTGGATGTTTGTGTTGGTTTTGTTGATCGCTTCGGTCAACACCAATACGCGTGGTGTGCTCCAGTCGGCTCACCACACCTATTGGGGGTCCATTTGTTGACCTCATTTTTGATGAGGTCTTCTCTTCTTCTCTTTAGTACTTAGGATCTAGCCTTAGGCTTTTCCTTTGACTATCTTAGAGGACTAGAATTGGGACCCACCTTTTAGAAATTCAAACCACTTCTTAACTCCTTGCAAACTCCACAAACTTGACTGTAGACCCCTAATCACCTAGAGGGTTGGAATCAAATGTGGAAGTTTAAAGGATGAGTTCCTATAAGACTCTTTGGCCTTAGGACGCCTACAGGTGGCTGTTCAGTGAAGGGGCTGACTTACACATACACTTACACATACACTACACTTTCACACACTTCCTAAAACTACACCCATACCCAACTTGACATCCTGACTCATGTAAGTGATTCACATGGATGGTCTTTAACCCCTGAGCCCTTGGCTAAGAGGGTTAGGAACAACATAGTGAATGCCTCAAATGGGTCCCTTCATGGCTCATATGGGCTTGATATGGCATCATGGCTCAACCAAAATGACTTCTTTCCACTTACATCCACCCAATCTTCAATGTCTCAAATTTTCAATTTTTGACCCAGGGACCCTACACCGCTTAGCTACCTAAAACCCAGAAATTACCCAAATTTCTCAAAATTTCCAAATTATCCAAAATTCTCCAAAATCATTCCCAAACATTTCCACATCACTTAAATTGAGCATCCATACCCAAAAATACCAAAAATTCCAAGAAAACCTCCCAATACCCTCCAAATACCCAAAATACCCCTCTTGGCCTAAAAATCCAAAAATTCAGAAAATTCCCAGAAAATTCCAGAAAATCCCAAATATTTCCAATTTCATTTTGTCCAACTACACCATGGGCCAATTTTGTCAATTTACCCTACTTTTGTCAAAACCCCCAATTTGACCCATTTTAACCCTAAGTGAACCCAATGTCAAACCAAACCTACCCAATTGACCCCAATTTTTGTCCAATTCAATTCTAAACTTCAATTCAACATCCCCAATACCAATCTAGACCAAATCCAAGCCCAATTTGATTGACATTTGGATCCAATCTCACTTTTGGCCTTAAAGCCCGATTTGGACCCATGACCCAGAACCTAACCCAAACTCACCCAATTCAATTCCAATTAACCCCAAATATTTTCTAAATCTTCCTTAACATTCCCACAAACAAAATAATAACATGATTTGCCCAAAATTTAGACCCAAACCCCACTCAAACTCAACCCAAGGTTAAAAGGCCCATTTTTGACCTAAACCCAAACCTAGCCCAAATGAGCCCAAACCCCAAAATCAAAGCCCAACCAAAGTCAAAACCTCTTTGAAACACTCGCATAAACATTTCTCAACATTAATTCTACATCAATTTTAACCCTAGCCAACATTGGCCCAACTTGGCCCACTTGGACCTATATTGGCCCATTCACCAAAAGAGCCCAAATTCAACCCAATTCAAATCCAAATCACCCCCAATTTGCTTCAAGTCACTCATGACACATCCATGAGCTAAACCCAACAATTATTTGGCCCAACCTCTTTACAAAATTCTCATCCATAAATTCATTTTTAAAACTTAAAGGCCCATTCCTTAAACCATTTTAAAAGCCCACTTCCACCAAATCCAAAACCCCAAAAATTCTTCCAAAGCCCATATGACATTTCCCCTCATCATACTTTCAATTAAAATCATCCCTAAGTCCTAAACCAATGATCAAATAATTCTAAATGAAGCTTCATCCAAATTTCCACCAAATTATCCAAAATCCTTAAAATCCTTTTTTATGAAATTGACCAACTTTTTGCCAAGCCAAAGGTGAGCCATGAAGCCATGCATGAGCCACATGTGAGCCATGAGAGCTTTGGACACTCCACCATGCCATATTGGGTAAGAAGAGGGGGCTTTCCTTAATCCCTAAAGCTCATTAGCCTTAATCATGTTTCACACTAAACTTAAATTTAATCCAAATATATTTGGATGGAGACTTCTCCATGCCAAGCCAGTGATCCCTTTGATCCCCCACGGCATCCAAAGCCACCTTGAAGGGTGCACCAAGCCCCAAATGGGTGGATTGACCCATTTAGACTCAAAACTAGCCATGCCCCATTCTACTTTGAATCAAAGCCTTTACACATGGCAATTGCCGATTGCTTGCACCAAGCCCGATCACGACCCACCGACCTTGAGGGTGACCCATGCACAGCGGCCGGCCACCGGAGCCACAGGAAAACACCATGGCCGAGAGCTCACATGTGAGCCAACTTTGAAATTCTCACCTGCTGAGCTGCCCCATCCCCAGTGGCCATTGTAGCTGTTCTTCTCTTGCCAAGAGCAGGTGATCCCAAGCCCTAACTCTCCTCGGGAGGCCCTCCGCCCTCTCCTGATTTAAACTCCACCCCTCTCGGCCATGAGAGGTGCTGAGCAAAAAACCTTGCCAAAACTCTGCCAAAATTGTTCCAGACTCCTCCCCATACACAGAGCACTTGATCCCCAGTGAGATCCCCCTGCCATTTCTCCTCTGTGAGCTCAATTTCAGAGTTGAAATTCCACCCAAAACCAGGAAACTTCTCCACAGTGAGCCAATTCCCAAATTGATTGGTTCTAGACCTTCACCAGACCAAGGGAAGGTGTCCACCAGCAAAAGCCCCATCTCCGGGCCACCCGGTTGCTCCGAGCCTCCAAGCTTTGTGATCGGGCTTGGTCGAAATCACATCCGGACAATTCACCGAGACCGGGAGACTTCATGCGGAGCTTGCTGGGATCCAATCGAAGGTGCAACAACTCTCGGATTGAAGCCACACTTCTACGAGCAAAGGTTTGAGCTAATTCTTCATCCCGAGCTTCACGGAGATTCTCCATTTCAAATGCCTTAGTTTCAATGCATGCTAACCATATAGATGTGTTTGTCTCTTCAAGACGAATCCATAGAGCATAAGAACATGAAAATCCATTGAGTATCGAGTGAGATCTTAGGGATTTAGTGTGGACGGCTCTCCGGTGAGGACGCTCGGGGACGATGAACGGATGCTGTCCATTCAATACACGCGCGGACGAACGGCTCAGATGGCGTCGGACCAGGAGACGGTACGAGAACCGCGGGGCCGGGCTGGCGACTCGGGTGGCGGCGTCGAATGGGAGCGCAACGCGTGTGCGTTCGGAGGCTGCCGAGGTTGACGCGGCGCCGCGTGGATAAATAGAAAATTAGGGTATTTTTCTATTTATTTAATTCCCTAAACTTCAAAATTCATATCTCCGTGTAGAAAAATTAGGAAAATAAAATAAAAATACCCTCTTGCTCGGTGAACGAGAGGAGAATAATGTGGAAAAGAAATCATTTAATTTCATCGAAGTATTTTATTTTTTATAATTTATTTACTCTCTGCATTATTTTAATTCTCCATGCATGCATACAATTCACCATGGCATGAGACCATATGGCTTTTGAAGCCTACTGAATTTGGGAACATTCCACTGAATTTTCCAAAGTCGAGAGGCCATCCTATGAAAAGTTATTGATTTTTCAAATTATAGTTCTTGTTTTGAGTATTTTAATTCCAATAAATAGCATGTTGTGAAATAAATTCTAGGAAAATTTGGTGATGTTTCTTATGACCGAGAGAACCTTAGGAAAAATAGGTTTTGACTTAGTTCATTTAAAACAACCCTAATTGGCTTAAACACCCAAAATAGGTCTTTATTTAATTAGAGTTAACCAGGCATCAAATTGACTTGAAATCAATTCTCCACTGACCTTTAGGATCGAGAGGAATCCACCATAAAAGTTTGAGGTCAATTGGACTTGGTTAGCCCCACTAATTGGGTTGATTAAGCCGCTTAGCCATTTTAAACTTTAAAAATTCATAACTTTTAAAATACCTTTCAAAAATTCACCAGATTGGTTTTGGAGCCTCTCTGATATCAGGGGAACCTAAGAAAATTAAAATTTCAATTTTCTAAAAAAGTTGATTTTTAATAATATTTTAATATTTTTAATAATTAAAAAATAATAAAAATCACAAAAATAATAAAATTCACCAAAATGTCACATTTTGAATTTTAATCACATAGGAACAAATCCCACATTTTTCTTAGGTCTATTTGGTGAGATGTTAAATTTTAAAGCTTTAAGGTAATTTTAAAATTAAAAAAAATGTATTTTCTAGCATTTTCACTAAAATAATTATAATAAATCATAGAAAAATCAGAAAATTGCAAAATTTTCTTCTCTGATTTTCTTGATATTAGAGAGATTTTTGAAAATTATAAAATCCATTTTTCAACATTTATTTTATTTTTAAATTAATTAACACTCCAAAATTTAAAATAATTATAATAAAAATAATATAATTCAAAAAATCACCAAAATTGGTCCAAGTGGTTCTCTGGTCATTAGGAATGTCCCCTAATTTTCTTAATGACAGAAACTTTCCCTTGGTCATGTTATTAAATTTTCCTTGGAAATCTCTATTTTCTACCAAAAATAGTTATATAAATAAATTAAATACAGAAAAATCACATTTTCTCCTCTCATGTCTTTATTGACATATGAGTGAAGTCACATAAAAATTTCAAGTTCATTTGAGTTCAATTTAGTGAGTTATGAAATTATTAAGCTTAAAGGGTAAAATGGTAATTAAAATTTTAACCCTTAATTAAAACTTTAGGTTTAATAAAATTAATTAACAAGTAAAATATTTGATCCTCTTTTGACTTGGATGATTGAAATTTAAATGATTAAAGGGTAGAAACCCATTAAGCAATTTTAAAATAATTAAACCTTAATTAAATAATTGATTCAATTTGGAAGAATAATAAAATTGGAATTATTAAAATAGGGATATTATTAGGAAGAGATTTATTCTTTAATTTAAAAAATCCCTAAATTAATTATTTCATTAATATTCAATTCTTAATTAAAATGATAACTCAAATTTAAAATATTAAAAGACTTAATAGTTAAACTAAAATTAAATTATTAAACTCTTTTAAAAAAAATTCAATTAAAATAAAAAAAAAATTAAATTAAAATTAAATTAAATTAAATAATTAAATTAAATTAAATCAAATTAAATTAAATTAAATAATTAAATTAAATTAAATTAAATTAAATTAAACAATTAAATTAAACTAAATTAAATTAAATTAAATTAAATTAAATAAATTGAATTAAATTAAACAATCAAATTAAATTAAATTAAATTAAATAAATTAAATTAAATTGAATAATTAAATTAAACTAAATTAAATTAAATAATTTAAATTAAATTGAATAATTAAATTAAACTAAATTAAATTAAATAAATTAAATTAAATTGAATAATTAAATTAAATTAAATTAAATTAAATTAAATTAAATCAAATTAAATTAAAATTAAATCAAATCAAATTAAATTAATGTAACATCAAATCAAATTCAATTGAATTAAATTAAAATTAAATTAAATTAAATTAAATTAAATTGAATTAAAACATCACCTAAAACAGAAAGAAATTAAATATAAAGCAACTTGAACACTATTCCAAATTTAAACCCTTCAACTTAAATCAAATCATTTGAATACCAATTTACCCTTGAAAGCTTTGGTTATTATAACTCCTAAACAGAACATTAAATGAAATATTACTGCACTTATAGGATATTCAAATGTCCTAGTTCACTGAGTAAGATAACAACAAAACTTGAATTCTCGGACGATTAATTCATTTGTATAATTAAACCCATTTGGACTTAAAACAATCCTAGAAAATATTGAAAAGATGTTTAAGATTATTCTTAAGCACTTCCTCGATATGATAGAACATTTATAAGAACAATTGGACTTAATTGTTCTTTGATGAAGAAAATCGTCCTTAAACCAAAACACAAAGAACCTAGACGTCATAGGAGATGACTAGGCTATAGGATTAGGAATTTGGTAGAAAACCATAACCCTTCCCTTAGCTTTACCTAGGAACTTGCTTAAATATTCTAATTGTGTTTTAAGTGTAGCTTGGGATGACGGGAAGACCCTCTAGGTACGCTTTTATTTTATTGCAATTTACTTTCTTGCAATTTACATTATTGCAATTTATTTAACTGCATTGCACTTACTTTTCTTGCATGATAAGACAACTGTTGCATGAAAACCCACACCTTTAGGATAGACCCTAAAACTGAAACCAAAACTAAGTTAAAAGTCATTGCAAGATAAAATTCACCGCCACAACATTTCAAAATATAAAACAACTCGAAATTTAATCACAAACGGAACACAAAACTACAATTACAACTAAATTAAAACGTCTGTTGGATGATCGAGAATACCTCGGATGATGTAACCTACGTGTTGCTAACGGGATTTCCCACGGTCTAAATGAAAGTGTGGAACTCATTCGGTTGAGTTTAGCAAATTCATACGGACTAAGTGAATCCGATAAAAATAATGATGCCGGAAGGATGGAACCAGTGGGATCTTAGCAGGTGTCGTTATAATCAACTTTAAGATTTGTTTTAATTAAAACATAAAAAACACTTGGAAATTAAGATTTTATCTAAACCAAAACACTTTTCTCATCCCCTGATTTATGACTTCTAAAACTAAACCCCTGTGACAACAAGGAGCTCGGAGCATGGTGGGCAGCACGGCCATCATCATCAGCAAAACCTGAGTCTACTTCAGCAAAACTTTCCTAGAACTAAACAACAAAGCCGTAGGACTTCGAGGTATTTTGCCTAGTGCAACATAAACCCTCAACCTTTGTTAGGCATTTGCATGATCGGGTCATGTAAATTAAGCCCTAACCGGTCTTAGGATTCCGAGGTAGTCGTCTGATACGACATAAACCCTCATATCTTCGAGGCTATTCGTATGATTCTGTCATATAAATATAAGTCCTAATTAATTAAAATTGACAAAATCAAAACATTTAAATAAACATTAGTATTTTCCTAAATTTAAGCCAAACAATAGGATAGTCGGGAAATTACCGAAGTTCACTTCGAATCTGTGATTTCTCCTACTTTTCTTCCTTTGGATTCACAAAACAAAATGTTCGAAACTTGATCCATTCCCTATTGAAATTCCAAAATTCAATCCCTTGAAAACTTAAACTTTGAAATCCTTGAGAGCGAATTATTGATTATTATCGAGAGTTTTCTTAGGTGATTCCCGTCACTTAAGATGTAATTAACTATAGGGGCTTGCCCTTATAGGAATTTTGAAGAACCCGAGTAATATAAACCACTGTTTAATGTTTTCATATTAAGCGGGGGAATTTTGTCGGCTTATAAAATTGGTTCGCGGACCAAACGGATGTCACAAATCTTCTAGTTTATTTAATCGAGCCCCACCGTCGAGCGAGTGTGTCTATCCTTAGGGATAGATACACGGTTTGTGGTGCGGTGCTCGTTTATATAAACTATTTGGGATGTGAGATCGGTTTAGTCTCATATCTTAAAACCTTCAAATTTGAAATTATTTTCAAAATTAAATACTACTTTTCAAATTATTTATTTTAATTAAATTAAAAATTCGCCGACAGATTTCTGTTAGGCGACCCCTCTTCAAAATAAAACACAACCTAAAAATATGCCGACATTGGCGGCAGCCATTAATAGACAACTTGCAGACAGGAAACCTGCCTGACGATAAGTCGCTAGCCCATAAAATCAAGAAAAGAACTCTGTCTTACGCATTAATAAACAACACGTTATACAGAAGGTCTTTTGATCAGATGTGGCTAAGATGCCTAAGCTGGTCCGAGGCTCGTGAAATCGTTAAAGAAGTACATTCAAGACTTTGTGGCGCTCATCAATCGGGTCTGAAAATGAAAATGAAGATTAGAAGACTAGGGTACTAGTGGCCCTCAATGATGACCGCTGTATGAAAGTTGCTAAAAGTTGTCACTAAGGCCAAGTGCACAGAGTGGTTCTGCACCAACCTCCAAATGTGCTACATACGACAATCGCGTCGTGGCCATTTGAGTGTTAGGGCACAGATATAGTGGGTCCGATAGAACCGACTTCTTCAAGAGGAGATCGCTTCATTCTTGCGGCTACAGACTAATTTTCTAAATGCGCAGAAGCTATACCACTCAGAGAAGTGAAGGCACACCATGTGCTACAGTTTTTCAAGAACCAAGTCGTCTACCGTTTTGGGGTACCATACAGGATCATTTCAAATAATGGGTCTACATTCAAAAGTACAAAGATCAACAATTTTGTCAGAAGACACTGGATCAATTGGCGATACTCAACGATCTACTACCTAAGAGCAAACGGCTTGACCGAGGCTTTTAATAAAACTCTCGTTCAAATTTTAAAGAAAACTTTGGACAACAACAAGAGAAAATAGCACCAGAAGTTGTTAGAAGCCTTATGGGCCTACAGAACGACTTTTAGGACTCCTACTTAGTCATGCCTTACGCTTTAGTGTACGAGTACGAGGCCGTCTTGCCCTGGAAGTTCGGCTTCCGTCACTGCGAATTACGGTTGCGAGAAAAGATAACTACAGAAGAAAATGCCAGACTACGACTGGAAGAATTGGAAAGCTTGGAAGGGAAAAGACTTTCCACGCAGCAGAATTTGGAACTATATGAAGCCAAGATGACCAGGCCCATGATAAACTGGTCAGCCCAAGAACTTTCAAAGTCGATGACTTAGTTCTTGTTCTCAAGAGACCCATCCTAGCACACCATAAGAAAGGAGTTAAGTTTGAACCAACCTGGGAGGGGCCATTTGTGGTCGAGACAGTCTACTCTGGAGGTTCCTACCAACTGGTGAATTGCCGTGGAGAACGACCCATGCTTCCAATCAATGGACGGTATTTAAAGAAGTATTACGCAACCTGATGTTTCGAAGGGTGGCCTCTAAAGTAGAATCTTAACCCTAGAAACACGGGTGAAGTAATCACTTTGTGACTGGGTCCGAACCCAAAAACAAAATAAAATGGATGATAAAAAAAATCTCATCAACAAAAATGTTAAAAAGAAAAAATGGGAAATCGTAATAATAAAATGTCAATCTTTCCTTTTAAATCCATTCATTCATGATATTTTCTCATCTCTTCCTACTTCCTTTAAATTTAAAAGAAGTGAATAAGAATCTTTAAGTTTTTTTTTCTTCTTATTGTTCTTGTTCTTAGTACAACCTCTGATCCTTTCCTTATTTTTTCGCAGGGAAATGTCAAACGGGCGGTTGGTTCTAAACTTTAGAAATGGCGTGAGTCTAGCACTTGATAAAAAGAGGGTAAGGAATGGAGCAGTGATAGAGATTGACTTAAACTTCACACCAGCCGGCTTACAATATGAAGAAAATTATTGGATCCCAGTTGATCGAGAAGAACTTCACAGCCAGACAGTGATGAAAATGGGTGGCCCGAGCCACCAATCCAGCAGCAAGA
>JAKZJZ010003142.1:0-10763 GCA_022702705.1 Papilionanthe hookeriana x Papilionanthe teres | reverse complement strand
TTACCCACCTGGATTTAATAACAATAACCCTCAATTCAAAGATAAGAAATTATCTATGGATGAATTAATTTTCAATATGGGTCATCAACTACAAAATCAAGGAAATCAACTACTAATTCAAGGAAATCAATTACAAATTCAAGGAACATCTATTAAAAATATCGAAACTCAACTCGGACATATCATGCTATCGCGCTAAATAATAGAATACCCGAACTTTTCCTAAGTAATGTGGAAATAAATCCTAAAGATCAAGGAAAAGAACAAATTAAAGCAATACAACTAAGGAGTGGAAAAGAATTAGAACCTCAAATTCAAAAAGAACTTGAAAGCCAAAAAGAGGAAGTGGAAATTGAAAAGGAAACACTTCAACAAGATTCAAACTTAGAACATCCTTTAATACCTATGAAAATTTCTATTGAAAAACCTCCACCACCATTTCCTCAACGACTAGCTCAACATAAAAAAGATAAACAATTTGCTAAATTCCTTGAAATATTAAAGAAATTAATAATCAATATACCTTTTGTCGAAGCTTTAGATCGTATGCCAAATTATGTAAAATTTATGAAAGATATTCTAAATAAGAAAAGAAAATTCACTCGATAATGAAACAAGCCGCACTTAGTGAAGAGTGTAGATGCTATTATTCGAAGAAGCTTCCCGAAAAATTGAAAGATCCCGGTAGTTTCACTATACCCTACGCTATAGGAGAAAAATTTTATGGAAAAGCTTTGTGTGACTTAGGAGCAAGCATCAATCTAATGCCTCTATCGATTTTTAAGAGATTAGGATTAGGAAAAATTACACCTACTTCAGTAACCCTTCAATTAGCTGATCGTTCGGTTACATATCCTAAGGGAGTTATTGAAGATGTGTTAGTAAAAGTGGATAAATTTATCTTCCCAGTAGATTTTATTGTTTTAGATATGGAGGAAGATAAAGAAATTCCTATCATTTTAGGAAGACCATTTTTAGCTACTGAAAAAGCTATGATTGATGTTCGAAAGGAGAATTAACTATGAGAGTAAATGACCAAAAAGTTACATTTAATATTGCAAAATCAATGAAATATTCTCGCGCTAGAAAAAGATGATGAATGTTTTCTGATGGAAATACTTTGAACATTTACAACGCGAACATTTTAAGGAATATTACGAAGATAAATTAGAAAAAGAAAACACTGAATTAATTGAAGATAATAATGAAGAACTAGATTATATTCAGGAAAGATTTGAATTTTTGGATAATACTGAAAATACTGACAAGAATATAGTTCCATCAATTATTAAACCTCCTGAACTTGAGCTAAAAATATTACCCGATCATTCGAAATATGCTTATTTAGGTAATTCTTCAACTTTACTAGTTATTATTTCATCTCGCATTAAACGAATCTCAAGAACAAAAACTTTTAGAAACTTTAAAAAAATATAAGAAAACTTTTGGTTGGACTTTAAGCAGATATTAAAGGAATTAGTCCTTCAATCCGTATGCATAGAATTATTTTAGATGATGAACATAAACCTAAAGCAGATCCCCAAAGGAGATTAAACCCGATAATGAAAGAAGTAGTTAAGAAAGAAATTTTAAAATGGTTAGATAATGGTATTATATATCCTATTTCCGACAAGATGCTTGGTAAGCCCAATTCAATGTGTTCCTAAGAAGGGAGGAGTGACCGTCATCGCTAATGAAAATAACGATCTTATTCCTATAAGACAAGTTACCTGGTCGGCGTATATGTATCGATTATAGGAAATTAAATACCGCCACCAGGAAAGATCACTTCCCTTTACCATTTCTAGCACCGTATGTTAGATAGATTAGCTGGACATAAGTATTTTTGTTTTCTAGATGGATACACCAGTTATCATCAAATACAAATTGCTCCTGAGGATCAAGAGAAAACTACATTTACTAGTCCTTATGGAACTTTCGCTTTTCGAAGAATGCCTTTTGGATTATGTAATGCACCAAGCAACATTCCAGTAGATGTATGATGTCTATATTTAGTAAGTTAATCGACAATGGAATAGAAGTATTTATGGATGATTTCTCCGTATTTGGAACATCATTTGACACATGCTTAACTCATCTTGAAAAAGTATTAGAAATATGTGAGAAAACAAATTTAGTTCTAAATCGGGAGAAATGTCAATTTATGGTTGCGGGCGCATTGTATTATTGGGCATAAAATTTCGGAAAAAGGCATGGAAGTGGACCCTGCAAAAATTCAAGTTATAGCTAAATTACCACCTCCAACTACGGTAAAAGGGGTAAGAAGTTTTCTTGGACATGCTGGATTCTATAGACGCTATATAAAAGATTTTTCAAAAATTACTAAACCTCTATGCCAACTTCTCGAAAAGGACAAGAAATTTGAATTTACAATCGAATGCTTGAATGCTTTTGAAATCTTAAAAGAAAAATTAATTACAAGCACCTATAATAGTTTCACCTAACCTGGGAGAAATCATTTGAGCTTATGTGTGATGCTAAGTGATTATGTCGTAGAGCAGTTCTTAGGCAAAGATATGAAAAGATTTTTAAAGTTATATACTATGCTAAGTAAAACTCTAAATGATGCTCGAAATAAATTATACAAGCTACAGTAAAGAGAATTATTAGCGGTAGTATATGGTTTTAATAAATTTAGACCTTATCCGATTGGAACAAAATGTATCGTGCATACCGATCATTCTGCTATCAAATATTTAATGCAAAAGAAAGATTCCAAACCAAGATTAATTAGATGGATGCTATTAATGCAAGAATTCGATTTTGAGATCGTTAATAAGAAAGGAACTGATAATCAAATTGTTGATTATTTATCAAGATTAGAAAATCATGAATTATCTGATATTGAAAATGAAATTATGAACAGCTTTTCCCGATGAACAACTATATAATATCAATGAGTGGAAAATACCATAGTATGCTCGATATAGTAAACTATATAGTTAGTAATATTTTACCACCTATGCTAACTTTGCAACAACGAAAAAATTCATCCATGATACGAAAACCTATTTTTGGGATGAACCATATTTATATAAGCAATGTAAGGATTTAATTATTAGAAGATGTGTACCTTATGAAGAAATCGAATCCAATTATTCAAAAATGTCATGATTCCGATTTTGGAGGACATTTTGGGACCGATAAAATCGCTTATAAGATTCTACAATCTGGATTTTACTGGCCTACTCTATTTAGAGATGTATACGTATATATTAAAACTTGTGATAAATGTCAAAGAGTAGGAAATATATCTAGAAAAAACGAAATGCCTCTCGAATTTTATATTAGAAGTTGAAATTTTTGATGTTTGAGATTAGATTTTATAGGACCTTTTATTCCTTCATTTGGAAACTCATATATATTAGTAGTCTGTTGATTATGTTTCCAAATGGATTGAGAGCACAAGCTTTACCTAGGTGTGATGCTAAGAGTGTTTCAAAATTTCGATGAAAAATATTTTTACTAGATTTGGAATGCCAAGAGTGATTATCACCGACGGAGGAACTCATTTTAGAAATAAATACATTCACAAACTAGTAGAAAAATACAATATTACTCATAAGATATCCACTCGCTTATCATCCACGTGACTAGCGGATTAGCTGAAGTATCTAATCGTGAGATTAAACGTATTTTAGAAAAATCCGTAAACCCAAATAAGTTAGATTGGTCTATTAGATTAGACATCGCATTATGAGCTTATAGGATCGCTTATAAAACTCCGATCGGAATGACTCCTTACGAGCTTATATATGGAAAAACATGCCACTTACTAAGTTGAATTAGAACATAAAGCATATTGGGCAATTAAAGAATTTAATTATAATATGAAAGAAGCTGGTGAGAAGAGATTGTTGCAATTAAATGAATTGGAAGAATTAAGAAATGAATCATATGATAATGATCGTATTTATAAAGAAAAGATGAAATTATGGCATGATCGGAAGATTAATCAGAGAAATTTTGAACCAGGACTGGGAAGTTTTGCTATATAATACTAGATTAAAATTATTTCCTGGAAAATTGAAGTCTCGATGGTTATGACCTTTCACCATAACTCAAATATTTTCATACGGAACTATAGAAATCGAAGATCCAAAACTGGACATAAATTTAAAGTTAATGGACATAGATTAAAACCATATTTCGAAGGTATAAGACCTAACTATAAAGAGGTTTTAATGCTTACCGACATTCGATTAATAATCGAAATTAGGTCGAGCCGACGACGTTAAACCAAACGCTTTATGGGAGGCAACCCATATTAGTTATCTATTTTTATTGTATCTTAATAGTTAGTCTATATTATTGAAACTTTACTACTCAATTATTATTAAGAATCATCACATATTCGAACCATTATGATGAGAAAAGAAATTATTCGATTTAGAGCGAAATTGGACATTATTTTGGAATCTCACCGACGGCGAGGTCGATACTCGCCGACAGCGAGGTTCACGCCCAATTTAAATTCGCGTTATGTATCGAGCTCGCCGACGGCGAGAAACGTCCCGCCGACAAGCCGAGAACATGGGAGTGCGTTTTATAACTCGAGTCGCCGACGGCGAGAAACTTCTCGCCGACAGCGAGGAAGTTATAAATATGAGTTATTTATAATTTGAATGCCGATTTGGACGGTTTCAACACCAATTCCTTTGTTAAAACCCATTCTTAAATCATTCTAGATCTGCCTTCTTCACTAGAATTCATTGCATTCACCATAATGGCCTCCAAATTCTTAGATTCCTCTAATTCTGGAGTGTTTAACCGGAGGAAATTTGTGAGTGCGGAAGCGCAACGGATCTTCAACAAGGTTTTGGTAAAGAAAAGAGTTATCAAGGAACGGGGATTTGTCAATCGAGGATTAGAGAATTCCACTACGAAGATAGAAGAAACGATGTGCAGCAACTGCTCGGGAGGTATTTTGTTACACTACGTCCGTCGTTGTTATTCCAGCTTGTGAAAGAGTTCTACTCTAACTACATGCTATCAACAATGGGAATGTCTACATCCGAGGAAGATGGGTGACGTTTACTCCATCAAGAGTAAATGAATTATTCTCTATAGAAAACACCCCGTATGTCACTATTCAAATTTTGTGCCTTCTCGATATAATATGAATGAGATATTTCGATATCCGATCGATGAACTCGAAGATTGGGAAATGCGCGAAGACGGGTATGTTAGTTTCTCTCGCATCACTTTTGAATCTCGTCTCAAAGCACTGACACTTTTTCATCTCATCTAAATTGTTACCTACTACGAGGGTAAACAAGGTTTCGAAGGAATGCGCTATATTGAATTATTGTATTCAAAATGGATCGCCTATTGATGTTGGATCAATAATTGTTAAGTCTGCATTGGGTTTAATTGTGCATGGGTCGAGTACACCGACTAGGACACCCATCTACTATTTTTGCATTATGCGATCGGTACTGGTGTTTCTTATGAAGCTTGGGAAAAGGTTACGTTACCTTGGAAGCCGCTCGATCCTACGAGATATGTTCCCTACTTTGGACAATAATGATGAAATTACATTTATCTCCGATAGAACTTCGCGAATAATCCTATAGCAAGGCCTATTTCGATAAAACGGAGTTACTTATGAAGAAAATTAAAGGAATGGAGAAAGAACTGCAGACAAGTGAGAGATTCATTCGACAATATATCCGATTTATTTGATCACATCGATCGGAGGATGAAGGAACACTTTGATCATTCTCGGACACCCGAAGCTAGCTTTCTTCATTTACTGAGACAGAAGGGTTGGATCACTGAAGAATCTGCTTCGGAATTTCCCTTCAGGCCTTTCTATAACTTATTTGTGCATCATCGTCATATCAGAAATATCAGAGAAGATGAAGATTCTGACATTGAAGAGTAGTAGTAAAGATTTCCATAGTATGTTTATGTTATTTGATTTGATTTAGATTTTATTATGTGTGGAGTGATGATTTGAATATCTCAAACTTAATCGAGATATGTGTCATAGTTTTGTATCAGCATTTAGTGTGTCGTGGATTGGTTTGCGATGCTGATTAGTAGTAAGGATTGGAGAATTGAAGTTTGATTATAGAGTCTAAAATTATGTTAGTTTATACATCTCATGGATTTCAACATTAAAGTTAATTTGTTGTGTTGTGTGAATTTGTTTGTGTATAAGTAGCTAATCTTCATATTAAATTAATAAATGATGTGATCGGAAATATAATATAAGGCAAATCAAGGACGAAAATGAGTGACGAATTTCGGAAATTTAAATTTTTGGAATCTCACCGACGGCGAGAAAAATCCCGCCGACAGCGAGATCGATCTCGCTGACAGCGAAGGTTAGAGCAAAAATTTCTCGCCGACAGCGGATTTTTCCCTAGAATTTTTTGTTCCAAAAAATATTAGCTCGCCGACGGCGAGAAAAATCTCGCTGACAGCGAGGTCGCGAAAAACACTTTAATTGACTCACCAAAAACACTATTCATCATCCCCAACCTCTCATTTTCGCAAAAACTACCCTGTGGCTCACGAAATTTCGGATTTAGAGGCGATTTCATCACTCAAAAACACCGGATTTCATCTCTCTTGGTAAGTGCTTCACTCCTATGCAAAAATTTTTTATTTTCACCATTGATTTCTTCTACATTGGGATATTTTGAAAAATTTTGAAATGTGAAGAAAATACTTGGAAGAATTTCATAGAAATTGATTTAAATGGATTTTAGTTAGTGTGGGAAGCCTTTTAGTAATATTTTGGAGTTTAGTTAAAAAATTTTTTTAAATTTCACGGATCGAGAAATGGCTCCACGACAAAAGCGACGATTAGATTTTCGACGAAACTCGATTCATTAATGCGAGAGCACAAACACGATATTTTCAAAATATTCAAGCAAGAAAGTGCATACAAGATCGAGTTTTCAAGAATCCAGGAGGAGAAGTAGAGCGAGTTATAAAGGAGCGAGGATGGGAAAACTTCTGTTTCGTTACTAACGGAGCACTAATGGAAGTAGTAAAAGAATTTTATGCAAATTTAACACAAAGTGTAAGATGCACCGGTTAGAGTTAGAGGATTTTTCGTAGATTTCAGACGCTGCTTGTGATTAACGCATATTATGAAGTTCAAGACACTGGAGCGAATATGAAACTTTTGGAACTATGGAAGGACCATTGAAGAAGTGATTAACTATCTCACCGATGGGAAAGGAGTCCGGAAGATAAACGGCCGAGAACGAGAAACTTCCCTCTTTCTACTGCTAAATGCAACATCTAAAGCCCGGCATTATTTTATTTCGTTTCTACTTTGTTACCTACCTACCACCATAGTGAGGTAACAAGAGATAGAGCGAGCTTCGAATTTCGTATTCGTAACTGAAGAGTATTAATGTGGGAAATGTTATATATAAAAATATATTAGCCATCGCTGTAAATGAAAGTGGAGGAGGACTAGGACATCCCGGTCTTATCTATGCACTTTGCCAATTATCCTGGGTAGAGGCAAGAGATGATGAGGAATGGATAGAGCCTATGAAACCCCTAACTCGAAGCTAATATAAAGAAATATGAATCCCACGAAGGATGGAGATCAGAGTGAGAAGTTATTTCACTCGACCAAGTGAGAGATATACCCTCTACTAGCCATGAACCTCCCGAGCCTACCACTCCTACCCTACAAGATCCGATGAATGAGCCGACACCGCATAGGAGGAGTTTTGAGCAGCTTTGGAGAAACAATGGGGAGAAGATTCGATCATTTTGATCGAAGGATCGATAATCCGGAGAGGAGACATGATTATGATAGCGAGTACCTGCAGAGACATTCGTAGTACGAGATAAGATATCATGAAGTCGAACGTCGCTACAAGGAGCGGAGATTTAGATGTCATCTTTCCGCAATGCCCCAAGTATACTCGCATCATCCTGCTGGGCCTTCTCACCTACGCGATCAGGAGGGGATGATAATATAGATTCGGGACTTCGATGTCGAAGATTAGGACTTTATTTTTTTTGTTTGTTCGATGTTAAGTTATTTTGGAAACTTTTATATGTTTATAATATTCAAGATCTTTATGTTGTGAGACATCGGATGTTAAGCTAGATTAATTTGTCGAATTGTTATAAGTAGTTTAGTTTTTGTTTTTGTGTTAGTTAATCGCATTTGTTTTTATGTTAAATGAGATGTTAGTTTTCTTTAGTATGTTTTTTTTATTTTATTCAGTATTGTTTTAAGTTGTAAAATTGTTAATGTGTTAGTTAAATCGTTTTAATATGTTAGTAATTCATATGTGTAGTTGTAGAGTTAATTTTAATTGTTGTATTTAATACTTATCTCGCATTTTATCCCCGCATTTTCTTTAAATTGTTATATATATATGGAGAATACTAACAAGATCGAGTTCAATTAAAAATGAAAAAGCCTCGCAAAAATTTCAAAGAAAAAAGAAATACCTAAACTTCAAAGGTATGATTTATTTACTTTCCCTTTTTCATTATTTAGAGTAGATATAAAAATTTAAGTTCGGGGGGAGTAAAATACAAATTTAGTTATTAAGTTGTTCTCAATTTCTATTTTCAAATTATTATAAAATGATTTTTATAATAAATTTTTCAATTTAATTAATTTGAATTATTTTATTTAATTATTATAAAATGTTAAATGAAATATTTCTAGTGCTTTAATTAATTAAATAGAATAAAATATTTGGTTAAAGGGAATAAGAATATAAGTAAACTATTTTTAGTAAGGAAAACTATATTCTAAAATTAAAATTCTTAAGTATTCAAGTGAAATAGAAAAGATTGAAAATCAATGCAAGTAAAACTACGTAAGATATATAAGTTAAGTAAATATTTCTAAATTTCAAATTTAGTAAGCATTGAAAATGAAGTTCAAAATTATTAACAGTGCTCTCCAGATACAAGTAATCCTAATTAGAAAAAAGAAAAAGAAAAAGAAAAAAGAAAATGAGGAGAAGCTTCGAGTGAAATGCCTTATCAAAAATTAGCTTCATTCGAATTAACCTAAAGTGAAAACTTAGATATTTCCAAACTTATGTTTATGGATTAGAATTTTACCTAATAGTGTTTTCTGAATTTCTTATCATATGAATATCTTAAGTAGTTATTCTTTTAAATATAGTCATTCCTAAAATAAATAAGTAGTAGAAATCTTAGATTCGATAACTAAATAATTTATTTCTATAAGATTAATTAAATTACATGAATTATTTTTTATTTAACTTTATTATGATATTAATTAATCTAATTCATAATTTATTTAAATTGAAAAATCTTATTATGAACTCATTATTTTTATGTAACACAAAAATTACTTCGATGGACAAGTAATAAGTAAGTTTGGGTGGATTTCGATCACCGAAAAATTTATTAAGAAATTCATACCTATTTTGATGAAATCGCACTTTAAAGAAAGGTATTTTCCTTATTTTATTGTCATGAATGGAGAATTTAAGCTGATAAAAGCAAAAATCATAAAAAGGAGCGGATTTGGAGCAAAAAGGAAGAAAATAATGAAATTCAGGCCGAGTCGCCGACGGCGAGATCGAGCCGCCGACGCGCGAGGTTACGGCGGAGATATTTCGAAGGATTTATAACCTGCCTCGCCGACGCCGAGCCCGAACCCGCCGACAACGAGATAGCGCGGCTCGAAGACCTTCTGTGGCCTCGCCGACAACGAGAGGTAGTTCTGTCGCCGACGGCGAGATGGAGCTGCAACGGCGCAGTATACATCGAACCCGGACACCTTTCGAAGAGATGCTTACACACCTCTCGGACCTTTGTCTACCTTCTATATATGTAGGCCGAAATTCGCCTCTAAGTGTGTTCTATAGTGTGCAGCTTTAGTGTCTTTAAGTGCAGCTTTGTGTGTCAAATCGTGTCTTTAGTGAGTTTAGTGAGTAATTAGCGAGTCGCTATCGTACCTGGATGGAAGAGTCAAAGAACTACGATGAGTCCGTCGAGATAAATCAAGATAAGTATTTGTATTTATTGTTTTTAACTTTAAATGAAATCCATGCTTAGCTTTGAGCTTCCCACGCATTCCGAGTAGTTAATTTAATCTTTCTCCCCGTTACGAAATTAGCCGACTCGATGAACTTAAAATATAAGCACTTTTAAATATTAATAAATTGTGATAATTTTTACTTAAAACTTAATCTTACTTTCAAACCGGCCATTCGATTTGTTAAAATGTGTTGATTATCAACTATAAGTAAAAATTACGATCTGATATTCTGGGAATTCAAAAGCCTCAAAGGAAATGCAAATAAATAAGAAATAATATCACCAGCAGGGACCGAGCATTTTAGTGCGATGTGATCAAAATATTCAATCTTCTATCCCCATTGTTCGAGAGCCATAAGTGTAGATGTAGCTCTCAAAGCAGGGGAACGCGTGAGCTCCAGCGGCGACTGGTATCCTCCTCCCACCAAGTAGTATCTCGCAATCAAACATAGGATTAATCAATATTCTTTACACTTCAGACTAAAGTGAGAAAGCACAGTAACGCTCCTATTCGTCACAATACCTTAAAATTATCTATTTAAATTCATCAATCACTTAAATTTCTAAACAAGTGAGAAAGATACTTTTTCTGAATAGCTAAGACTTATTTAAGCAATTACGCTTAATTTCCCGCACTTTCAATACGTATTAATTTTCTACTTAGTTAAGTTACCTAATTAAAATACTTAATGCATTTTATCGCGCTTAAATTTAGAATTCCAAATTTT
>JAKZJZ010003141.1:0-10765 GCA_022702705.1 Papilionanthe hookeriana x Papilionanthe teres | reverse complement strand
ATTATATTTATTTTTCTATTGAATTTAAATTACAATTATATAATTTGTGGCATCTTAAATTGAGAATAACTTTCATGTGTTGTTATATCTTAACAAATATGAATAATAATTAATAACGTAATGTGATTTTTTAGAGTATTTAAGTAAATTTAATTGCAAATATAAGCACAACATCTATACAATCCCAGGAATATGAGAGAGAGAGAGAGAGAGAGAGAGAGAGAGAGAGAGAGAGAGAGAGAGAGATTGAATCCAAGACATTTTGATTATAATTTTGTTTCTGGGATTGTGCTTTGTTTTTACAATTGAGATTAGATTTGTGATATCAAAGTAACAAGTAGGGAATCCAATATAAGAAACATGTTTTCAGCAATCTATAATATTTTGTGGTTAACTCTTCTTTCTTGAAGGATATCAATTCTCTCTTTTTGTGTCGTCCATATAATGATTTAAATGATATTAATCTAGTAATTTACTCACACACTGATGAGCTTGATAAAGTAGGGTGGGCAAATCTCTTATGTTAAAACATATGCTCGCGACGAGTACTTATGACTTCCAATGGCACATTACATCACATTTGCTTCGTGACATCCTCATGTCACTTAGTACCATGTCATAGGTGGTTCACGCTTGCACTTCCCACATTTATGTGTTTGCTTGCATAGCACATTGCATGTTTCATGACTTGTGCATTTACATGTGTTGCACTTGGATTTCTTTTCCCCAAACACTTACCCCTCACGTTCACATATTATATGAATGGATGGTTCGTCACCGAGCTAATCTATTGTATAATTCCCTCCAATGGGAGTTACATCCTTACACTTCCTACGACACAGCTCCGGACCGTCGTAGGTGCACTTTCAAATCACTTCCTCCACGACACACCAATCTTTCGGGCCGCTGCCTCCATGACACGCTAACCTCTTTTAGGTCACTGCCTCCAGGACACACCAATCTTTTGTGCCACTTCCTCCAATTGACCCCATTTTTGGTAAAGTCAGTCTTCTTTTGTATGAGCCTAGGACTAGCTGTGAAACTTCTTTATTGATTCTCACAGAGCACCGGTATTGAGACCCACATATACACCACAATGCACACCACATGCACGTTCATCTACACCCTATAGTCAAAATTAAAATTGATTTTCAAGGGATTAATCGCAAAAATGAAATCCGAAGAACTAAATTTGATGCTCTTTTTGACATTCAGTTACGACCTTTCAGCGCATGTTGAGGATCACGCTGCCGGGATTGCCTTGCTAGACTTCGGTAGTCATTTAAGTGAAGACTAGTCGATATTTTGCTTTTCGAACGACTCCAATCAGATCGACGAATTTCATTCTCCGTGTCTCTTTGAAATCACCACTCACCAGTGTATTAAAATAGGGCCCATTTGTGATGTAGCAAGTTATCACTGGACTACAGTTGTAAATTGGGGACTCCTTCAAGCCTAAATAATATGTTTGCTTATATATTATATTTATGAGAAATTTAGATATATAGCACTAAATTTTTATGTATTTATTTTTCACATACCCAAACTTTTATTTTTACAAACTAAGCATCTTTTTCTATATTTAAAAATATGTATGAAAAGGTGTATTAAGATAAGTAAATGCATAAGAATTGGGTGTTATCTCTGTAAATCCCCCAATATTTATTTGTTAATAAAAATTAAAACATATGGGCTAAACATCCAGAAAATATATATTTTCAGGAGAAAATTTAAAAAAATTTGAAAATTTTGTTATTAATTTTCTTGACCACAAAAATAATCGCTTGCAAAAAATAGGGGTATTTACATGTATAACACTGTTCTTATGTATTTACATATCTAACATCTAAACTTTCATATTTACATACATCATTCTTAAATTTTTGATATCATGTCAAAATATTTAAATTACTTTCTTTCTTAAAATCAAAATATAGTTGTACGTAAAGAATGTGTTAGCGTTGATCATGAGGAGATCTAACGGTCTAGAAGAGAAGAGTACGACAGATGTGGGCCCGCTGACAGATGATTATGAGGCCTATTGTGGGAAAAACACTTTCTTTCCTTAATCTTTGTAAGAGAACAAACCGCAAATCACAACAAAGAAGATGCAAACACAAGAGCACAAGCAAACAAGAGGATTTACGTGGTTCGGTCTTTTTGACCTACGTCCACGGAGGGAATCGAAATAATCCACTAAGACAAGAAACAAGAGTACTTAGCTTTACATAGATGAGCCCTCATCTTCCATGACCTCCCTTCACATCCAAGGCCTCCAAGACGCTCTCCTCACCCTTAACAAGCCTAGCCCACACTCCTCGAGCTTCTTTTTCACTCTTACAAAACCCACACTAAAAGCCTCCCCTCCTCTCATCTATTTATAGTAGATTAGATTACATTACGATATTCTATAAATAGATGAGGTGTAACCTTCAAGGATCGCATGGCTTCCACATGTCCACCCTTTAGAGTCCTCCATCGCATGGTCTCCACATGTCCTTTCACATGTCTTCCTTCCACCGCATGGCCTCCACATGTCCTTCCACATGTCCTTCCACATGTCCTCTTCTAGGGTCTTCCATAATGAGGTGTCACCTTTCTAAAGTCAACAATGGAGGCTTAAAGTAAGTAGAAATTTACAAGAGTGCCACTTACCTTAGTGACTAATCGGGGTCAAAACAACAAATCTCCACCTCGACCCTCAATTATGCTCGGAGTAGTGATTCCCTCCACGTGCCCCCGAGGGGCCCTCGCCAAGTGGAAAATTCACTAAGTCCGGCATGATGTCCGAACTTAGCTATGGGCACGCCTTGGTGAGCATATCAACGTGGTTCTCTTCGCTGGTATCTTCTCTACCACTATCGAGCCTTTAGCGACGACGTCTCTTACGAAATGAAGCTTCACATCTATGTGCTTGGATCTTTCATGAAATACCTGATTCCTGGTTAGGTGGATGGTGCTTTGGTTGTCGCAGAACACAGTTATCACCTTTTGATGTATCCCAAGCTCTTCAGCGATGTATTCAGCTTCTGTTGTTGAGCGGGCCACAACTGATTGGAGGTTAGACTTCCAACCGATCGCAAGCACCGAAGACAAGTGAAGATGAATCCGCCGCTGACTTCCCGGTGTCAATGCTTCCCGCGTAATCGAATCTACGTAACCGACTACTTTTTCTTCTTTGTCTTCCTCGCCTTTCAAGAGTAGCCCCAAATCAGCTGGTACCTTTTAAGTATCTCAGGATCCATTTTAGTGCTTCCAGCTGAGCCTCGTCCCGGCTTCGCTATGAACTCCGCTTACAATACCGACGGCGTAGGCTAAACTCGTCCGCTACAAACCATACCATACATGATGCTACCAACCCCACCGGCGTAGGGATACCCTCCATGTACCTTTTCTCATCTTCGCTCTCGGTGCTTCGAGATTTCGATAGTCCGAAGTGTAGCCAATAGATGTTGCAACCTCGCTTAGCCTCGCGCATGTTGAACCTTGTTAGAACCTTCGAATATATGGCTTTGAGACAAGAATAAGCTACCCTTTTTCTTGTCTCCGGTAATCTCCATACCTGAGATCTTTGTAGCCGGTCCTATGTCCTTCATGTCAAATTCAGAATTGAGCATACCTTTGATCTTCCGGACTTCCTCCTCGCTCCCGCCGGCTACTAACATATCATCCACATAAAGGAGCAAGTACGTACCGATTTCACCATCTTGCCACTTCATGTACACACAACTCGTCGTAGCTCGCTTCGACAAAACCGATCTTTAGCATGAAATCATCAAATCGTTTCGTACCATTGTCTTGGGCTTTGTTTCAAATCCCATACAATGCCTTCTTCAACGAAGCAAACTTTGTCCTTTGTCTCGGTGTGTTGTACCCATCCGGCTGGTCCATGTAGATGGTTTCTTCAAGCTCTCCATGCAGAACGCGAGTCTTAACATCTAGCCGTTCTAATTCCAAGTCGAATCAACCGCTAGTGCTAAGACTATCCTAATCGAGCGCTGCTTCACCACGGGTGAGAAGATTTCGTCGAAGTCAATTCCTTCAACCCGTGTGAATCCCTTCGCAACGAGTCCGGCTTTGTACTTTATCCTTTCGCACTCGGCATGCCTTCCTTCTTCTTAAAGGTCCACTCGCAACCGACTACGCGTTTGTTCGTTGGTCGATCCACAAGTTTCAGTGCTTTGTTCTTCATCGTAGAAGCCATTTCCTCATCCATTGCCTCTTCCCACTCGTGTCTTTCCTCGCTCTTCGTGGCTTCCCGTAGCTGCTTGGTCTCGCTTCTTCTATCACTTCAAAGAACACTCAGAGCATAGGAGATCATATCCGCATGGCCGTATCTCTCCTGCAGTCTCGATAGTTCTCCTTTGTCCGTCCCTTACCAAGTCGTAGTCGTCGGATCTTCTTTCCGGTTCGCTCACTTGCCGGTCTTCTCGCCACTTCATCTCGATCATTCACGCTTGTCCTTCGATCGCTCAAAGTTTGTTGCAGCCTCCACCTCAATTGACGAATCCTCCTTAGCTGACACCGTCCCCGGTAACATAGCTTCGCGTATTCCCCATTTTGGACTCATCGAATGTTACATCCCTACTGATGATGCATTTTTGTTGATCTAGGCACCAAAGTTTGTATCCTTTGGTTCCAGGTGGGTATCCGATGAAGATGCACTTCAAGGCCCTCGCTTCCAGCTTATCCTGTCTAACGTGAGTGTATGCAATACAACCAAAGACTTTAAGATTATCATAGTTACCTGGTTTTCCGTACCACATCTCCAAAGGAGTCTTCATGTTGATAGCTGTCGATGGTCATCCGTTGATGAGGTAGCGGGCGGTTGACACGCCTTCTCCCCGTAAACTTTTGGGTAGACTTCGCATTTAGCAAGCATGCACCTTACTCTCTCTAGGAGAGTCCTCGTTCATCCTCTCGGCCAGCTCGTTCGTCGAGGAGTGTTCCGGACCGTCTTGTGTCTTGTGATGCCATTCCTCCCGCACGCCTCCTCAAACCGCTTTCCGAACAAGCACTCCAAGCCATTGCCGGTTCTCAAGTGCTTCAGCTTTGCTCCCATCTTATTTTCGGTGAGAGTTAACCAGTCCTCGAATCGTCGAAAAGCTTCATCTTTTGTTTTGTGGATAAAGACCCATACCTTCTCGGTGTAGTCATCGATGATGGACATGAAGTACCTTCCTCCTCCATGAGTCTGAGTTCTAGCTGTGCCCCATAGATCACTCTGTACATAATCAAGAGGTTTCTTTGATGTATGTATTCTAGTGGAGAACTTCACCCTGGTGGCCTTCCCCAGTACGCATTGTTCACAGAATTCCAGTTTGCTGACCCGATCTCCGCATAACAGGTTCTGCTTGGACAATTCCTGTAAGCCCCTTTCACTTACATGCCCCAGCCTCATGTGCCATAGTCTGGATCTGTCAGGCTCTGATTGAACTGCATTTGAGAAGTTTCCGATCACAGTTTTTCCAACTAGGGAGTATAGCCCATTCTTTCTGACTCCTTTCATGACTATGAGAGAGCCCTTAGCTACTCTGATACAACTATTCTCTGCCTTGAATGAGTATCCATTCGACTCCAGCGTCCCTAAAGAAATCAAAATTCTTTTAAGTTTTGGGACGTACCTGACATGCTGCAGTATCCGTTCAACTCCATCGAAAATCTTTATTCTGATCGTCCCGCTGCCGATCACCTTACAGGCTTTATTGTCTCCAAGTAGAAAGGATCCACCATTTGCCAGTTGTAGTGTCTCGAACCAGTTTTTGTGAGGACACATGTGGAAGGAGCACCCTGAGTCAAGGATCCACTCCTCGCTAGATTCGTATTCTCGTGATCACCGTAGCTTCGACTCGAATCATAGCCGTCCGAGACTATGCTTCGTTTTCCGAATCTTTAGGCTTCTCCCGAAAGCCTTTCTTTCTATCCGGACGAGTCCTTCTTAAAATGACATTCCTTGTGGCAATGATATCACTTGTAGGATCTCTTAGAGACCGACCTCTAACGTTTCTTCCGGACCTCGATCCGCTTCCGGTCACTTTTATATCCTTTATTGCTCGATCTTCCTCTAACCATCGATCGTCTCCACTGGTTTCCTCCTTCATGTCGTGCTTCTTCTGAAGTTCTTTGGCTTCGATTAATGATCGAACCTCTTCCCGCAGTAATCGTTTGTGCCCTTCCATAGAGCATCGCATCCTCGAACCGCTCGTAGCTCTTAGGAATAGTAGTTTAGCAACAATGCCAGCGCCTTGTCCTCGTCATCCATCTTGACGTCGATGTTCTCAAGATCATCTATGATCTTGTTGAACTCGTCTATCTCGCTCCGAGACTAATTTGTCTTCGTGCATTTTGAAAGAGTATAGCGCTCGTTTCGTAAATACACTTATTAGCCGTGGACTCGGTCGCGTGAGTACCTCGAGTTTGGCTCAAAGCGCTCGAGCCGTTGTCTCTCTCGACACCTCCCTCGAACCTTGTCGCCCAAGCTCAAGATTATCAAACTATGAGCTTTCTCCAGCATGCCAATCTTCTCTTTCTCTGTCATGTCGGCCGGCAGTGTCGTCGGCCCTTGCAAGGCTTCTGCGACACCCTGCTGAACCAGCAGGCTCTCATCTTTACTCTCCACAGGCCGAAGTCATTCTTTCCCGTGAATTTCTCGATGTCGAATTTGGTGGAACCCATTGTCCCCACCAAACACCTCTTCTGCTCGCGATTTCTTGGGTGTGATTCCTCCGACCAAGATGTGTCGAGATTTTCCCACAGACGGCGCCAATTGTTGTGGGAAAAACACTTTCTTTCCTTAATCTTGGTGTTGACCTCATTTTTGATGAGGTCTTCCCTTCTTCTTTTTAGTGCTTAGGATCTAGCCTTAGGCTTTTCCTTTGACTATCTTAGAAGACTAGAATCGGGACCCGCCTTTTAGAAATTCAAACCACTTCTAAACTCCCCGCAAACTCCACAAATTCGACTATAGACCCCTAATCACCTAGAGGGTTGAAATCAAATATGGAAGTTTAAAGGATGAGTTCCTATGAGACTCTTTCGGCCTAGA
The DNA here is from genome assembly GCA_022702705.1 of Papilionanthe hookeriana x Papilionanthe teres. Lineage (NCBI taxonomy): Eukaryota > Viridiplantae > Streptophyta > Magnoliopsida > Asparagales > Orchidaceae > Papilionanthe > Papilionanthe hookeriana x Papilionanthe teres. The sequence continues at coordinate 3,720 of JAKZJZ010003141.1, read as the reverse complement.
TCGCCACAGCGTGCCTGGTCCGATGAAGGGGCCGACTTACATTACACTTACACACTACATTTCCACACACTTCCTAAAACCACACCCATACCCAACTTAACCTCCTGACTCATGTGGGTGATTCACATGGATGGTCCTTAACCCCTAAGCCCTCGGCAGATAGGTTAGGAACAACATAACGAATGCCTCAAATGAGTCCTTTCATGACTCATATGGGCTTGAAATGGCTTCATGGCTCAACCAAAATGATTTCACCCCACCCAAATTCACCCAATCTTCAATTTCCCAAATTTTCAATTTTCACCCCGGACCCTACACCTACTAAACCTACCCAAAACCTCGAATTACCCAAATTTTTGCAAAATCTCCAAATTACCTAAAATTTTCCAAAATCAATCCCAAACACCTCCACATCACTCAAATTGATCATCCATACCCAAAAATACCAAAAATTCCAAGAAAACCCCCCAATACCCTCCAAATACCCAAAATACCCTTCTTGGCCTAAAAATCCAAAAATTCAGAAAATTCCCAGAAAATTCCAGAAAATCCCAAATATTCCCAATTTCATTTTGTCCAATTACACCATGGGCCAATTTTGTCAATTTACCCTACTTTTGTCAAAACCCCCAAATCGACCCATTTTAACCCAAAGTGGACCCAATGTCAAACCAAACATACCCAATTGACCCCAATTTTGGTCCAATTCAATTCTAAACTTCAATTCAACATTCCCAATACCAATTTAGACCAAATCCAAGTCCAATTTGATTGACATTTGGATCCAATTTCACTTTGGGCCTTAAAGCCCAAATTTGGACCCATGACCCAAACTTAGCCCAAACTAACCCAATTCAACTCCAATTAACCCCAAATCTTTTCTAAACCTTCCTTAACATCCTCATAAACAAAACACTAACATGATTTGCCCAAGATTTTGACCCAAACCCCACTCAAATTCAACCCAAAATCAAAAAGCCCAATTTCGACCTAAACCCAAATCTAACCCAAATAGGCCCAAACCCCAAAATTAAAACCCAACCAAAGCCAAAACCTCTTTGAAACACTCCCATAAACATTTCTTAATATTTATTTTACATCAATTTCAACCCTAGCCCAATATTGGCCCAAGTTAGCCCAATTTGACCTACATCGGCCCATTCACCAAAAGAATTCAAATCCAACCCAATTCAAGTCCAAACTACCCCAAATTTGCTTCAAGTCACTCATGACACATCCATGAGCTAAACCCAATAATTATTTGGCCCAACCTCTTTACAAAATTTCATCCCAAAATCCATTTTAAAATTCAAGAGCCCACTTTCCTAATCCATCTTAAAAGCCCATCTAAAACCCTTTCAAAAAAGCCCAAAATTCTTCCAAGGCCCATATGACATTTCCCCTCATCATACTTTCAATTAAAATCATCCCTAAGTCCTAAATTCATCATCAAATAATTCCAAATCAAGCCTCATGCCAAATCACCCCTAAATACCAAAATTTTCCTTAAATCCATTTCCATGAAATCGACTTTACTTTTCCCAAGCCAAATGGAGCCATGGAGCCATGCATAAGCCATATGCAAACCATGAGAGCCTCTTTACATGTCACCATGCCATTTTGGGCAAAAGGAGGAGGCTCTTTCCTTAATTCCTAAAGGTGATTAACCACTTCCATGTTTCCACTAAACCATGCTTAAGCCTAATTGTGCTCGGATTGGTGACTCGACCCTACCGATTATGCGTCGAGCCAAATCACTTTTCCCTCACCAAAACCAGGCCTCGGGTGGTGCACCTAGCCCAAATGGGTGGGTTGACCCATTTAGGTTCAAATCTAGCCATGCCCCATTCCACTTTGGATCAAAGCCTTTACACATGTCCATGGCCAATCGATCAGCACAAACCTCGCCGCCCGACCCACCCGACCTCGAGGGTGACCCATGCTCGGCCGGCCGGCCACCGAGCCGCCGGAAAACACCATGGCCGAGAGCTCACATGTGAGCCAACATTGAAATTCTCACTTGCCGAGCCGCCCCATCCCTAGTGGTCACCATGGCCGATCTTCTCCTCACTCGCAGCAGCCGATCCCAAGCCCTAACTCCCCCGGGAGGCCTTCCACCCTCTCCTATTTAAACCCCTCACCCTCTCGGCCAAAGGGGAGCCAAGCACAAACCTCGCCGAAACTCTGCCAAAATTGTTCCAAACCCTTCACCATCCTGTAGAGCAAGCTTGATCCCCAAGGTCAATTTGCCCTAATCCCCACCAACAGAGCCCAATTTCTCAACCGAAATTCCACCCAAAACCAGGACACTTTGCCACGACGAGCCAATCCTCAAATCGACCGGTCCTACACCTTCACCGGACCAAGAGGAGAAGTTTCCCACCGAAAGCCCCATCTCCGAGCCACCCAGCTTGCTCCAGCCTCCAAGCTTTGTGATCTACCGTGGTCACTTTCATAGCTGAGCAATTCACTGCACCGAGAGACTTCATCCGGAGCTTGCCGGGACCCAATCGAAGGTGCAACAACTCTCGATCGAAGCCACACTTCTCCGAGCTAAGGTATGAGTTAACTATTCATCCCGAGCTTCCGGAGATTCTCCATTTCAAATGCCTTAGTTTCAATGCATGTTAGCCGTATAGATGTGTTCGTCTCTTCAAGACGAATCCATGAGAGCATAAGAACATGAAAATCCATCGAGAATCGAGTGAGATCTTAGGGATTTAGCGTGGACGGCTCTCGGCGAGAACACTCGGGGACGATGAACGGATGCCGTCCATTCGATACACGCGCGCACGGACGGCCAGATGATTGCGCTCGGACCAGAGACGGTACGAGAACCGCGGGGCCCGGGCTGCCGACTCAGATGGCGGCGTCGAATGGGAGCGCGACACGCGGCGTTTCGGAGCCGCCGAGGCTCGACGCGGCGCCGCGTGGATAAATAGAAAATTAGGGTATTTTTCTATTTATTTAATTCCCTAAACTTCAAAAATTCATATCTCTGTGTAGAAAAATCACAAAAATAAAATAAAAATACCCTCTCGCTCAGTGAACGTAGGAGAATAATGTGGAAAAGAAATCATTTAATTTAATTAAGTATTTTATTTTTTATGATTTATTTACTCTCTGCATACATTTAATTCTCCATGCATGTATACAATTCACCATGGCATGAGACCATAGGCTTTTGAAGCCTCCGAACTCGGGAACATTCCCCGAATTTTCCAAGGTCGAGGCCATCTCTCGTGAAAAGTTATTTATTTTTCAAATGCATGTTGTCGTTTTGAGTATTTTAATTCCAAAAATTAGCATGTTGTGAAATAAATTCTAGAAATATTTGGTGATGTTCCTTATGACCTGCAGAACTCTAGGAAAAATAAGACTTGAGTTAATTCACTCGCATTAACCCTAATCGGCTTAAACACCTAAAATAGGTCTTTAATTAATTAGAGTTAACCAGGCATCAAATTGACTTGAAATCAATTCTCCACTGACCTTTAGGATCAGAGGAATCCACCATAAAAATTTGAAGTCAATTGGACTTGGCTAGCCCCACTAATTGGGTTGATTAAGCCACTTAGCCATTTTAAACTTTAAAAATTCATAACTTTTAAAATATTTTTTTAAAATTCACCAAATTGGTTTTGGAGCCTCTCTGATATCAGGGGAACCCAAGAAAATTAAAATTTCAATTTTCTAAAAAAGTTGATTTTTAATAATATT
>JAKZJZ010003140.1:0-10768 GCA_022702705.1 Papilionanthe hookeriana x Papilionanthe teres | reverse complement strand
ATAGTTATAATTCCTTCAGAAATTTCTTCTCACGATCTCGCCATCGGCGGCCTCGATCTCGCCATCGGCGAAGTAGTTATATTTGCATGAATTTCCTCCTTTTTGATCCAAATTTGCTCCATTTCATGCATTTTGCTTCTATCACTAATAAATCTTCATTCCTGTAATAAAATAAAGAAAATACCTTTCTTGAAAGTGCAATTTCATCAAAAATAAGTATGAATTTCTTAACATATTTTTACGTGATCAAAATCCCCAAACTTAATTATTACTTGTCCTCAAGTAATTTTAATATTAAATAAAAATAATGATTTCTATAATAGAATTTTTCAACTCAAATAATATATGAATTAATTTTAAATAACATTATAATAAAGTTAAATAGAAATATTTCTAAGTAATTAAATTAACTTTATAGATATAAGATTACTTAGTTATTAGGTCTAAGATTTCTAGCTTTCTATTTATTTCAGGAATGACTATATTAAAAATAATAAATTACTTAAGATATTTAGATGATAGGAAATTCAAGAAAACTCTATTTAATAAAATATTAATCCACAAATATAAGTTTAGAAATATAATTAAGTTTTACCCTTTAGGTTGAATCCATTGAAGCTAATTTTTGATAAGGCATCTCCTCAAGCTTCTCCTCACTTATATTTTTCATTTCTTTTCCTTTCTTTTCTTTTCTTTTTCTTTTCTTTTTTTTTCTTTTTTCAAGTGAGGATTACTGTATCTGGAAAACCTGTTAATAATTTTTAACTTTAATTTCTCTTCCTAATTTTAAAACTTAAAATACTTCTTTGCTTATATATATTTTATAATTTTTACTTCATTAAGTTTCTATCTTTCTTTTTCATCTATATACTTAAGAATTTCCAATTTTTAGAATATAGTTTCCCTTACTTTAAATAGTCTACTATATTCTTATTCCTTTTAACCAAATATCTTATTCTATTAATTAATTGAATTACTAGAAGTATTTTCTTTAACTTTATATAATAATTAAATAAAGCAACTCATATTTATTGAATTGAAAATTACTATAGAAAATCATTTAATAATTTTTGAAAATAGAATTTGAGAACAATTTTAATAATTAAATTTGTATATATATATATATATATATATATATATATATATATATTTACCAAAAAACCAAAAATATTATTTAAGAAACTGTCTTACATCTAACATGTGGGATTGCAATTAAATCCCCATATAAAAGAGAACTAAATAAAGGAAAGGAAGAGTAATTGGCACTATAAATAAAATCATGAGAAGAAGAAGCCTTGGTTGCTAGCCAATTAGCAGGTTGATTTCCCTCCCTATATGTATGACTCCATAGAATTGTGATAGATGAGGAGAGAAGGTTAATTTTGTTCGACCCAAATCGAAGAAACCAAGGCACATCAACTTGAGACAATATGATTTGCAATAAATACGAGAGAATCCATTTCCAAGTGAACAAAATGATGATGTTGCATAATAGCAATTTTTAAACCCCAAAAGGCAGCAATTGCTTCAGCTTCCAAAGCATTAAATGCAATAATAGGTGCTTGAGAAAAACCATATACTAATGTCCTTTATAATTTCGCATAGACCTCCAATACCAGTCGAAGAAGTTTTGAAGCTTCCATCAATATTAATTTTAAGCCAGGGATTCTTAGGTGGTCTCCATATAACAAGCATAACTTTGTTTTTGATGCCTTGAGTTGAAGAAAGAACATAATTCTGAATCTTACTAAGAAAAGTAATACAATTTATGATGACAAGATCAAAAGAGAACACCTTATTATTGAAAATTAAATAATTCCTGGCTAGCCATAAAAACCAAAAAATCACAAAAGGGATGAAATAATAAGGAGAAGTTTTCCAATTTGCCCAGCAAGCCTTAATAGAATTCCAAGGAGATAACCGAGTTTGCAATCCCATAACAGCTAACACACCTTTCCATACCTCTTGTGCCCAGCTTGCAATGTAAAAAGATATGCCCAATGGTCTCTTCATCACAATGACACAAATGACACCTGCATGGACCTCTAAGTCCTTTAAGTTTAAGAATATCATCTGTTGGCAGCATCTCTTTAAACAATTTCCAACAAAAAAAGGACATAGAAGGTGTGATGTAATTATTCCAAAGTTTAGCACCCTAGTCGTTTTTTTGCCAATTAAAACAGGTTTGATAAATGAATTTAGATAAACTATAATTATGAGGCTTTTTGACAATCAATCTATCTTTTTTTCCAATATGAAAAGGAGTATTTAAGATCATATTATGAAAATCATGAGGACATATTCTTGAAATTTATGCAAATTCCAAATACCATCACTCCAACAGTCAGCAATGTGTCGAATAGGAAAATTAGGATTAAAATGTGCTTGAAAGGACTCATTAAACAGCCAATTATCAAACCAGAAGCTAATTTGACCATTACCTATTTCCCATATGAACATCTTTTCAACATGGAATCTAACTTTAAGTAGCTCCTTCCAGTTTTTAGAATCTCCAGGTTTAAGGCTGACTTGAGAAGGATGATTGTTAAGACAATATTTAGCATGCATAAATCTTGCCCACAATGACTTTTGTGCTCGAAGTTAATCCATTGCTTGCAGTAGAATGTAAAGCTGAGATGCCGAAAGCTTTTAAAACCTAAGCCACCACAATCAAGAGGCTTACATAACTTCTCCCAATTGGTCCAATGCATTTGCTTATGTTGGCCTTCCCAAACAAATTTATTAAACATAATAGAAAGCATTTTCTCGTGTACTCTTCTTCATTTTTATCATCTGCATTATATAAAGAGGAAATGCAGTTAACACACTCCTTAAAAGTGTTATTCTTCCACCATTGGATAGAAAAGAGTTGGACCAACAATTAAGTTGAGAAGATATTTTAGCAATGATATCATCATAGTGAGAAAGTTTCCTTCTTCCTTTGATTAGAGGGAAACCCAAATACTTTAGAGGATATTGAGTTTCTCTATAGTTAGTGAAATCTGAAATCCAATTTTTCATTTGGGCGAGTAATTCTAGAACTTGTAAGAAATTGGCATTTAGCTTTGTTAAAAACCATTCCAGAAATTTCTTCAAAATCGGACAAAACTTTCATGAGACATTTAATAGATTGTTTACTTCCATTAGAGAAAACTATTACATCATCGACATAGGCTAAATGGCCGACTAAATGAGTAGATCTATGTTGATATTGAGTGTACCTGATGAGTAAACTGCATATGATTCAAGCATTCGTGAAAGATAATCAAAAACAAGGATGAAAATATAAGGTGACGATGGATCTCCCTGTCTAATGCCCCTTCCGTATTTAAAGAATCCATGGCTAAAACCATTTATAAGCACACTGTAATAATTATTGTTTAACCATCTATAAATGAGATTACAGAAGTTAGAGCTGAATTCTCTATCTGCAAGAACATTAAGAATAAAAGTCCAACTGATGGAATCAAAAGCTGTAGCAATATCCAATTTAAAAACAATAATTGATCCTCTGCAGCATTTATCAATATCAGTTAACAGTTCTTGTGCTAAAAGAACATTGTCACATATGTATCTTCCCTTTATAAAAGCACCTTGATTTTCAGAAATGAGATTCTCCAATAAAGGCTGTAACCGTGCAACTAAGACTTTACTTATGATTTTGGAGAAGGTGGAAGATAGGCTAATGGGTCTGAAATCCTGCCAGTTGGACTTTCTTTTATCCTTAGGGATTAAAACAATAGTATTGGAAGCAAAATACTTAGGGAGATCATTTCCCAGAAAATAACTTTGTATTGCCAAGACCACATCAGATTTGATAATCAACCAATTTTTTTTTATAAAAGTCAGCTGTAAATCCATCTGGCCCAGCTGTCTTACCTCCATCAATTGTTTTAAGAGCCTCAAAATTTCATTAGCATCAGGAGGTTGAACCGAATAATCCATATTAATATTACTGAAATCAGATCTTATAAGATTAGGAGAATAAGCAGCAGAGTTCACAGGCTGATAAGAGAATAGTTTGGAAAAATAAGCAATAGCATCATTAGCAATATCAATAGAGTTGAATAACCATGTATTATCAGCAGATTTGATCTTCAATATCACATTAACAGATCTTTTAAACTTAATGGCAGCATGAAAAAATTTTGATTTTCTGTCTCCATGCTTAAACCAATTGACAGCTGCTTTTTGCTGAAGGAAGAGTTCTTCATTCATAATAGCTGAGTTTAATCTACTATATGCTTCATTTAGATTATAATCAGAATCTAAACCATCCTCAACTAGCTTTCCTAAATCAGTTACCATAGCTTTAGCTTCAGTAACTTTCTGATGCACATTTCCAAAAACAGCTCTATTCCAATGTTTCATCTTACTAGCAATCCTTTTGTGTAATTGCCAAAGCTTAGAAAGAGGATCGAATAAAATATTTGCAAAGGAGCTTTCCAATTATCAGCAATTAATTGATTATAATCGGGATGAGAAGACCATACATTAAGGTATCTAAAAACTAAATTCTTAACGAGTTGGAGAAAGAGCACATGTAATCGGTAAAGGAGAGTGATCGTAGTTTAGCCTTGCAAGGTGCTTAACTTTAGTAATAGGGAACATGTTCAACCAAAGTTGATTAACCGGAACTCTGTCAATTCTTTCATAAATATTACCTCTTCTCCATGTAAAAGGAGATCCTTCAAATCCAATATCAAAAAGGTTAGTCGAAGTAATATTATTAGTGAAGTTCAGCATTGCATTTAGATTAGGATTTCTCCCACCCTTTTTCTCACTAGGGTGTGCAATGGAATTGAAATCCCCACCAACAATCTAGCCATCAGTCATTGAACTACTAATATGATGTAAAATATTCCATAAATCAATCCTGTCAGCATTCAGAGTAGCAGCATATATAAAGGAAGCAAAGCCATTGAACTGATCCAATTCAAAGTGAAAATGCAACAACTGATAGTGATTAAACAAGATATTAATTTTCAGCTCTTTTCTATAGAGTAACCAAATTTTATTGGAACAATTAGCTAGAAAAGTATAACCAGAAATTTTTTAGTGAATCTATCAAAATTAGATTTCACCAAAGGCTCTAGAATGACAATAATCCAAAAATGATGAATCCTCGTTTAAATTTAGAAGTCTATTAAGGGAGCCAGGATCGGCCACCCCCTAATATTCCAAAGCATAAGAATTTAATCATTGATAATATTTTTTCCTCCTCTAGTCATCCTAGAAGAAGAATTTGCTTCGTTGCAGGATTATGAATAATGTTGCTTTCAGAGAGATTCTTTAACTCCGGTGATTTCTTCTTTCTTGCTTTTTGAATCATCCAATCATTACTAATTTCATTACTAATGGTCTGTCATACCTAGCGATATTTCAGTAACTAACCGAGTTGGTTGTTGAAATACGGGATAATTAGTAGGCTTAGGATGAACCTCAATTGATTGATAATGAGTAAGAGGATCTTCTTGCGAGAGATTCATTAGTAATTGGAGCTTCTGTAATTGTGAGACCATGATCAGCAGAAGAAATAGATGATTTGACAGTATGTCCAATAATTTCTCCAATCACATTAACAGTAATTCCAGAAACCTGAACAGGTTCAGCAACAATAGGCTCATCAACAGATTCAATAATAAACTCAGTAGCAGAATTGATTGTTTGATCAACAATAGGCTCATCAACAGATTCAACAGTAGATTCCTTAGCAATAATAGAAATTGGATCAGCAGGTTCAGCAACAGGTTCAGCAACAGGTTCAGCATCAGAAGCAATAATAACAGGCTCAACAACAGAATTAATTATTTGAACATCAGGCTCCTTAATAGTTAATTGTAACTCTTCTCCGGGAGAAACGAGTGATAGTAGATTTAACGTAATTAATAGCAATTTGCAATTCCTTCTCACCACAATAACGATCGATTTGATAATTTAGGATCTTTAATCCTATTTGTCTTCAAGTGAGGATGCAGCTTAAAACAATTACCATTGGAATGTCCAAACATTTTACAATGGTGACGAGTAATATGGCTTATTTTCCGTTATGACATTTTGCCAATATCCATTATGAGGTGTACCAATCCAAATTTCTTCAACATCGCAAGAGATACATCTCTTTCTACAAGAATCCTTGCCACGAAGGCCTAGTGAGTTGAAAGGTAGGCATATCCAGCTTCAATGGTCTTCCTAAGGTAGTTCCAATAAGCATATAAAATTTGATGATTAAATAGATGAAGTTTCGATTAGGTAATTTATACCAAATAGGAATGACAGGTGGTTCTTGATGGGGATCAAAAGAAGGAGATCATTTTAGAAGTTTCATAGGAATTCCATCAATCAAAACGAATTTTTTGGAGAATAAGTTAGCATAATACACTTCTTTAGAAAGTTGGATCATAATATGCCTTCCATCAAAGAGTCCAACCTTCCAAGAACCCAATAATCTAAAATTCTCAAAGCACTTTCGTATGACTTCCATTTTAGGATGACCAAGTTGAAATTTACCAATTAAAGTAAATTTATGAACATCCACAAGTGAAGAGATTTCATGGTCTGAAAGAATTAAGGCGAGGCTTACCTCCCTTCTTCTCAATTTTTTTAATAAATTGGCAATCACCCTTACCATTAGCAGCATCATGATAAAGCCGTGGAAAAACCAGGTTTATCGGAGGAAGTCGAAGAATCAAGACCAGTCACTTCAGCAAAAGTCTTTGCCGGGGAATGAATTTGATCGGCCATAAAAATCCGAGATGAAATCAAGAAGCCTCGAAATGAAAAATTCAAAAAAGAACAAAACCGGGAAAGCAGAAAATGGATGAATCAATAGGAAATGCAATGACAGAATGAAAACTAAAAGAAATAGTCTTCAATTTATCAAAACATCAAGGAAACAGATGAGAACTGAGAAGGTATATATATATATATATATATTTTTTTGGGAAAGGAGCTGCAGAGGCTCCCTACATGTTAATAATAATAGTTCTTACAAGATACATTGTACCCTTCCTCCCTAAAGGATCCAAAAATAAGAAACCCTCATGGCAACAAGCCAATAAACTCTTGCTAACAAAACATTCCAATAAAGAAGTTACAACCAAGAAGTACCTCGCAGGACAAGAAAACCTAGGAGATAAAGAGAACCGACCATGGTGCCATAAAGACCGATAAGTCAACGAGTATGGAGGTTGGCTACGATATTGAGAATTGCTAACGAGATCTCCATTCAACGAGTAATTTCTTTAATATATATATATATATATATATATATATATATATATTTATGTATACATATGTAAATATGTATAATTATAAATTAAGTTAAAAAAGTGGTTTGGTACAAAAAACCCCACAAAGCACCCAAGAAATTCCATCGTGAACACGGGGGTGTCTCCAATCCGATATGTGGGAGCCGAAGCTTATCTCCATTAATTAAAATTTTAAGATCAAAAGGGGGGTTGAGGCAACTAAAACCCGCTGGGATCCGGCCCCCTAACTGCTAACCAATGGGCCACTTTGTTACCCTCCCTAGGAATTGAAGAAGAGGTAAAATGGGTGGGTTTAGCTTGATTAATTTGTTTTCTCCAATAGTCTTGCATCCAGGTTGTAGACCAGTTTTGCTGAAGAATGTTAAGTAGAACGAGTGGAATCAACTTCTAGCCAAATATTCGACCGATTAGCAATTTTAGCAATATGCATAGCATACTCCACGAGCAATGAATTCGATCTCCAATGCATCTCTAGCTTTCACAGGTGCATAGAAGAAAAGTAGGCAGTTACCATAAGAGTTTCTGAAAATTCCTCCCACTCCTGCATTATCCTTAGAGAAACTGCCATCAGTATTAATTTTGATGGTTGGGTTAGTAGGGGGAAGCCATCTAACCAGCTTAACTTTTTTTCCAACATTAGGTAGGAGCTCAGTTTGCAACAGATTGATGAAACCCTTGTGTTTAATGATTTTGTGTAGATATGTTTTACAGTTATTGGCTACTTTATCCACAGTAGCAGCTATCCCATCAAATTTGGCACTGTTTCGGCCATCCACGAAACCACATCACAATGCACAGTGTAGAGTATTAACCTTCGATTTTCCCTATTCATCCAAAGTGTATGAATATCTTCCCAGCAATAAGTATGGTTCTTCCAGCCATTGGTTAGATGCAACCATACAGTTCTGGAAAAGGAGCGATTAAAATATAGATGAGGGATGGATTCATCATGTTGATGGCAGAGAACACATTTAGAGGGCCCCCTAAGACCTTTTAGTTTAAGAATATCATCAGTTGGGATGATGCCATGGAAGGTTCTCCAGCACAAAAAGGACATGGAAGGGGACAAAAATTTATTCCAAATGGAGTTTCCCCAGGGAACAGAAGGCCAATTGAAAAGACTCCTATAAATAGTTTTAGTTATATTTTGATTGTGGTGATTACTCCAACAAACTTTATCTGGACTACTTTGATCAAACTTGATGGTAGAAATCTGCCTTGCTGAATGATCCAGTAAAATGGCCTCGAGACTGTGGAAGAGACCAATTGCTCCCATCCCAAAACTCACGAGACCTTTGTAGTTGAATCGAGTAGGATTATCTTTAGCAACTAACCAATCCTTGGGACACCAGTTATCCAACCAAAATTCACATCACCTCTCCCCAGCTCCCGGATAAAGAGATTTTCAGCGGAACTTCTCACCTTAAGTAGATTGACCCGGATTCCGGAGTCACCTAATTTCCCGACCACTTGAGTGGGATGGGAGAACTCGCGATATTTACCCATCATAAATTTAGCCCACAGGTGAGATTTGGGCTCTGAAATTAATCCATAATTTGCACATATTAATCTGCTGAATTTGAGGAAAGCTTTTGAATCCAAGGCCACCAGCAGCCACTGGTTTTGTGACCTTTTGCCAAGAAGTCCAATGCTTCTGGGTTCTCTGACCAGCCCATAAAAATCTATTAAAAGCCCTTTCCAACTGTAATTGGGTGCTTTTCTTCATAGCAATCATTTGAAGAAGATAGGAGGGGAAGGTTGTGAGGATACTTTTGAGGAGTGTGATTCTACCACCATTTGATAAGAAAGAATTAGTCCAACGGCTCGATTGAGAACCGACTTTGGTGAGAATCTCCTCAAATTGAATTTGTTTGGTTCTGCCCAAAGTGAGAAGGACACCCGTGTATTTAAAAGGAGGGGTACCGCATTGAAATCCGAGTGTACTCCGAATCCATTGCTTGATCCGGATAGGTGTCGGCTTGGAGAATACCAATTGGCACTTCTCGGGATTGAAAAGCATTCCGGATTGTTGTTGGAAAGAGTCAAAACAATGTTTTAACTTTTTCACAACGAGCTTTGTGTGCACTTGGAGAAAACCATGATGTCATCCGCATAAAGGAGGTGAGAAATAACAATGTTTGATTTATGATGGTACCTGGCATAGCTTTTATTCGGAATGGTCCGATTAATCATCCTTGAGAAGTAATCGGCAGCTAATATGAAGATGAGAGGAGAAAGTGGATCTCCCTGCTTTAATCCTCCGGTGGCATGGAATTTGCCTCGCGGCGATCCCATTCAATAAGATAGAATGTTCATTTGAATGGAGCCACCTGGAGATGAGATTGCGTAACTGTTGCTGAAAACCTCTAGCAATCAAAACATCTTGAATAAACTCCCAGCTAATGGTATCATAGGCTTTTTGTATATCCAACTTGTATATAAGATTACCTCCCCTATGAACTTTATCTAAATCAAGTAAAAGTTCCCAGGCAAGTAGCACATTATCGAGAAATTGACCTGCCCTTCACAAAAGCTGATTGATTCATGCATATTAACCTATCAAGATGAGGTTGAAGTCGCCCCACAATTATTTTGTCGATAACCTTACCGATTACGGATGCCAAAGAGATGGGTCTAAAATGATCCCGGTTATGCATAAGATTATTTTTGGGAATCAACACAATGTTTGAAGCACAAAAATAGCTGGGAAGATCATTTCCAAGGAAGAAACTTTGGATAGCTGCCACCACATCACCACCAACCAAATTCCACTCCTTCTGATAGAAATCTGCAGTGTAACCATCTGGTCCTGCAGGTTTTAGAACTATCAATTGATTTTATAGCATTCCAGATTTCTTGCTCGGTTGGGATGGTAGTTAACTCGAAGTACATTGGTGTAATGCAAGTTGTCCTGGAAAAGAGATCTATCAATAGGCAATGCAGTTACGGGAGGAGGATTAAGTAGCTCGTCAAAATGTGTAATAGCATCCGGACCAATCTCGGTGTCCTCCATAAGTTTCCTGCCATCAGTTTGTGTGGATAGAGTGAATAGTATTACATTTCCTTCTATATTTTATACGAGGCATGGTAAAGCCGAGTGTTCCTATCCCCATGAATAAAATGGTTCAAAGCGACTTTTGTTTTAGATATTGCTCCGGCTTATCGGTAACCAACGGTAAATTATTTTGTGCGGTGAAGTAGTGTTCATCCGTAGCGGTTGCCGACTTGGATTTTAGACTCGATTTGATTGAGCTCTTTCTCAGCCACTTGGACAGCTTCATGGAGGTTTCCTATAAAGTTCCAATTCCATTTCCTAAGAGCTTTACTGAGATTTATCTGTAATCTGCTTAATCTGATGAGAGGGAAAGTATATAAATATTACCTTCCCCCAAACTTAAATTTTTCTATCTATACTACATAGTGAAAAAGGGAAAGTATATAAATAAAATTCATCATACCTTTGAGCTTTAGGTATTTCTTTTCTTTGAAATTTTCAT
>JAKZJZ010000314.1:0-55842 GCA_022702705.1 Papilionanthe hookeriana x Papilionanthe teres | reverse complement strand
AATCTCAAGAACAAAAACTTTTAGATACTTTAAAAAAATATAAGAAAATTTTTGGTTGGACTTTAGCAGATATTAAAGGAATTAATCTTTTAATCTGTATGCACAGAATTATTTTAGATAATGAACATAAGCCTAAAGCAGATCCACGAAGGAGATTAAATCCAATAATGAAAGAAGTAGTTAAAAAGGAAATTTTAAAATGGTTAGATAATGGTATTATATATCCTATTTCGGACAGTGCTTGGGTAAGCCCAATCCACTGTGTACCTAAGAAAGGAGGAGTGACTGTCAAAGCTATTGAAAATAATGATCTTATCCCTATAAGACAAGTTTTTGGATGGCGAATATGTATTGATTATAGAAAATTAAACACAGCCACCACGAAAGATCACTTTCCTTTATCATTTCTAGACCAGATGTTAGATAGATTAGCCAGACATAAATATTTTTGTTTCTTAGATGGATATACCAGTTATCATTAAATACAAATTTCTCCTGAGGATCAAGAGAAAACTACATTTACTAGTCCTTATGGAACTTTTGCTTTTCGAATGATGCTTTTTGGATTATGTAATGCACCTGCAACATTCCAGAGATGTATGATGTCTATATTTAGTAAGTTAATTGATATTGGAATAGAAGTATTTATGGATGATTTCTCTGTATTTGGAATAACATTTGACACATGCTTAAATCATCTTGAAAAAGTATTTGAAGTATGTGAGAAAATTAATTTAGTTCTTAATTGGGAGAAATGTCAATTTATGATTACAGGTGGCATCGTATTAGGGCATAAAATTTCGGAAAAAGGCATGGAAGTAGACCCTGCAAAAATTCAAGTTATAGCTAAATTACCACCTCCAACTACGGTAAAAGGGGTAAGAAGTTTTCTTGGACATGCTTGGATTCTACGGACGTTATATTAAAGATTTTTCAAAAATTACTAAACCTCTATGCCAACTTCTTAAAAAGGACAAGAAATTTGAATTTACAATTGAATGCTCGAATGCTTTCAAATTATTAAAAGATAAATTAATTACAACACCTATAATAGTTTCACCTAATTGGGAAAAACCATTTGAGCTTATGTGTGATGCTAGTGATTATGCTATAGGAGCAGTTCTTGGGCAAAGATATGATAAGATTTTAAAAGTTATATACTATGCTAGTAAAACTTTAAATGATGCTGAAATAAATTATACAGTTACTGAAAGAGAATTAGTAGCAGTTGTATATGCTTTTAATAAATTTCGGCATTATCTAATAAGAACTAAATGTATTGTACATACTGATCATTCTGCTATAAAATATTTAATGCAAAAGAAAGATTCTAAACCAAGATTAATTAGATGGATATTATTAATGCAAGAATTTGATTTTGAGATAATTAACAAAAAGGGAACTGATAATAAAATTGCTGATCATTTATCATAATTAGAAGATCATGAATTATCTGATATTGATAATGAAATTTTAGACAGTTTTCCTCATGAACAACTTTATAATATAAATGAGTGGAAAATACCTTGGTATGCTGATATAGTAAATTATATTGTAAGTGACATTTTACCACCTATGTTAACTTTGCAACAACAAAAAAATTCATTTATGATACTAAAACATACTTTTGGGATGAACCTTACTTATATAAGTAATGTAAGGATCTAATTATTAGAAGATGCGTGCCTTATGAAGAAATTGAACCAATCATTCAAAAATGTCATGACTCTGATTTTGGAGGAAATTTTGGGACTAATAAAACTGCATATAAAATTTTACAATCTTGATTCTACTGGCCTACTTTATTTAGGGATGTATATAGATATATAAAAACTTGCGATAAATGCCAACGAGTAGGAAACATATCAAGAAAAAATGAAATGCCTCTAAATTTTATATTAGAAGTTGAAATTTTTGATGTTTGGGGATTAGATTTCATGGGACCTTTTATTCCTTCATTTGGAAACTCATATATATTAATAGATTGTCGATTATGTTTCCAAATGGATCGAAGCACAAGCTTTACCTAGGTGTGATGCTAAAAGTGTTTCAAAATTTTTAATGAAAAATATTTTTACTAGATTTGGAATGCCAAGATTGATTATCACTGACGGAGGAACTCATTTTAGAAACAAATATATTCACAAACTAGTAGAAAAATATAATATTATGCATAAAATATCAATCGCTTATCATCCACAAACTAGTGGATTAGCTGAAGTTTCTAATCGAGAGATTAAGCGTATATTAGAAAAATCTGTAAACCTTAATAGATTAGACTGGTCTATAAGACTAGACACTGCATTATGGGCATACAGGACTGCTTATAAAACTCCGATTGGAATGACTCCTTATAGGCTTATATATGGAAAAACTTGCTACTTACCAGTTGAATTAGAACATAAAGCATATTGGGCGATTAAAGAATTTAATTATAATATGAAAGAAGGCTTGGTGAGAAGAGATTGTTGCAATTAAATGAATTGGAAGAATTAAGAAATGAATCATATAATAATGATAGAATTTATAAAGAAAGAATGAAATTATGGCATGATCGGAAGATTAATCAGAGAAAATTTGAACCAAGACAAGAAGTTTTGCTATATAATACTAGATTGAAATTATTTCCTGGGAAATTGAAATCTCGATGGTTAGGACCTTTCACCATAACTCAGATATTTTCATATGGAACTATAGAAATTAAAGATCCAAAAACAGGACATAGATTTAAGGTAAACAGACAGATTAAAACCATATTTCGAAGGTAGAAGACCAAATTTTAAAGAGGTTTTAATGCTTAGTCAACCAGATTACTAACTGAGATTCGGTCGGGCTGACGATGTTAAACCAAGCGCTTTATGGGAGGCAACCCATAGTAGTCTTTTAATTTAAATTATCTACAAATTAGTGAGTCTATATTATTAAAATTAATCTTACTACTCAAATTTTTAATTAGAATCATCACAAATTCAAACCTATATGATGAGATCAGAAAATATTTGGACCAGAGCAAAATTGAGCGATTTTTATGAATCTCACTGTTGACCTCATTTTTGATGAGGTCTTCTCTTCTTCTTTTTAGTACTTAGGATCTAGCCTTAGGCTTTTCCTTTGACTATCTTAGAGGACTAGAATTGGGAACCACCACTTAGAGATTCAAACCACTTCTAAACTCCCTGCAAACTCCACAAACTTGATCGTAGACCCCTAATCACCTAGAGGGTTGAAATCAAATGTGGAAGTTTAAAGGATGAGTTCTATAGGACTCTTTGACCTTAGGATCGCCTTGGGTGGCTCAGTGCAGTGAAGGGGCTGACTTACACACACACTACACTTATACACTACACTTTCACACACCTCCTAAAACCACACCCATACCTAACTTGACCTCCCGACTCATGTAGGCGATTCACATGGATGGTCCTTAACCCCTAAGCCCTTGGCAAGAGGGTTAGGAACAACATAGTGAATGCCTCGAAATGAGTCCCTTCATGGCTCATGTGGGCTTGATGTGGCTTTATGGCTCAACCAAAATGATTTCATTCCACTCAAATTCACCCAATCTTCAATTTCCCAAATTTTCAATTTTTGACCCCCGGGACCCTACACCCGCTTAACCTACCCAAAGCCCTTGAAATTACCCAAAATTTTCAAAATTTTCAAATCACCCAAAATTCCTCAAAATCATTTCTAAACATTTCTCTCCACTCAAGTTGATCATCCATACCCAAAAATACCAAAAATTCCAAAAATACCTCCCAATACCCTCCAAATACCCAAAATACCCCTCTTGACCCAAAATTCCAAAAATTCAGCAAATTCCCAGAAAATTCCAGAAAATTGCAAATATTTCCAATTTCATTTTGTTCAACTACACCATGGGCCAATTTTGTCAATTTACCCTACTTTTGTCAAAACCCCCAATTTGACCCATTTTAACCCCAAGTGAACCCAATGTCAAATCAAACCTACCCAATTGACCCAAATTCTGGTCCAATTCAATTCTAAACTTCAATTCAACATTCCTAACACCAATCTAGACCAAATCCAAGTCCAATTTGATTGACATTTGGATCCAATTTCACTTTTGGCCTTAAAGCTCAATTTGGACCCATGACCCAAACCTAACCCAAACTCACCCAATTCAACTCCAATTAACCCCAAATCTTTTCTAAATCTTCCTTAGCATCCCCACAAGCAAAACACTAACATGATTTGCCCAAAATTTGGACCCAAACCCCACTCAAATTCAACCCAAAGCTAAAAGGCCCAATTTTGACCTAAACCCAAACCTAACCCAAATGAGCCCAAACCCCAAAATCAAAGCCCGACCAAAGTCAAAACCTCTTTGAAACACTCCCATAAACATTTCTCAACATTAATTTTACATCAATTTCAACCTAGCCCAACATTGGCCCAACTTGGCCCACTTTGACCTATATTGGCCCATTCACCAAAAGAGCCCAAATTCAACCAATTCAAACCCAAATCACCCCCGATTTGCTTCAAGTCACTCATGACACATCCATGAGCTAAACCCAACAATTATTTGGCCCAACCTCTTTACAAAATTCCCATCCATAAACTCATTTTTAAACTTAAAGGCCCATTCCTTAAACCATTTTAAAAGCCACTTCCACCAAATCCAAAAGCCCAAAAATTCATCCAAAGCCCACATGATATTTCTCTACATCATCCATTCAATTAAAATCATCCCTAAGTCATAACCAATGATCAAATAATTCTAAATGAAGCTTCATCCAAATTTTCAACAAAACATCCAAAATTCTTAAAACCCATTTTTATGAAATTGACCAAACTTTTTCCAAGCCAAATGTGAGCCATTGAGCCATGTACAAGCCACATGGAAGCCATGGAGACCACTTTCCACCTCACTAAGCCATTAATGGCAAGAAGAGGGGATTCTTTCCTAATCCTTCATTAAGCTCTTTTAACCATATTCATGTCGCACTCTAAACCATGCTTAGCCACCTCACCATGGATGGAGACTTCACCACTCCAATCAAGTTGAATCAAATGACTTTCCCTCGACCCACACCGAGTCATGGGAGGGTGAACCAAACCCATTTGCATGAGTTGACCAAAATAAGCCCAAAATACACTCTCCCCCATTCCATTTTAATCAAGCTTTTTACACATGTCAAACTCCAATTGACTTCACCAAATTCAACCCCTGACCCACCTGACCTTGAGGGTGACCCATGCTCGGCCGGCCAGCCACCGAGTCGCCGGAAAACACCATGGCCGAGAGCTCACATGTGAGCCAACTTTGGAATTCTCCCTTGCTGATCTGCCCCATCCCCAGTGGCCATTGTAGCTATTCTTCCCTTGACCTAAGCAGCTGATCCCAAGCCCCAACTCTCCCTGGGAGGCCCTCCACCCTCTCCTATTTAAACACCACCCCTCTCGGCCATGAGAGGTGCTCGAAACAAACCTTAAGGAAACTCGCCAAAATTGTTCCGGACTACTCCCCATACACGAAGCACTTGATCCCCACTGAAATCCCCCTGCCATTTCTTCTCTGTGAGCTCAATTTCGAGTTGAAATCCAAGCCCAAAACCGGGACACTTCTCCACAGGTGAGCCAATTCCCAAATTGATTGGTTCTACACCTTCACCGGACCGAGGAAGGTGTCCACCAGCAAAAGCCCCATCTCCGAGGCCACCCGGTTGCTCCGGCCTCCAAGCTTTGTGATCGGCCGTGGTCGAAATCCTACCTAGGCGATTCACCGGACCGGGAGACTTCATCTGGAGCTTGCTGGGATCCAATCGAAGGTGAAACAACCCTCAGATCTAAGCCACACTTCTCTGAGCAAAGGTATGGCCTCACTCTTCTTCCCGAGCTTCTGAACATTCTCCATTTTTATTTCGTAAATTTAATCCCACATAAACTGTATGGATGTGTTCGTCTTCTCAAGACGAATCCATAGAGCATAAGAACACGAAAATCCATCGAGTATCGAGTGAGATCTTAGGGATTTAGTGTGGATGGCTCTCGGGTGAGGACGCTCGGGGACGATGAACGGATGCCGTCCATTTAATACACGCGCGGACGGACGGCTCGGATGGCGTCGGACCAGGAGATGGTACGTGAACTGCGGGACCCGGAGCGCCGAGTCAGATGGCGGCGTCAAATGGGAGCGCGACGCGTGTGCATTCGGAGCTGCCGAGGTTGACGCGGCGCCGCGTGGATAAATAGAAAATTAGGGATTTTTTTTCTATTTATTTAATTCCCTGAACTTGGAAAATTCATAACTTTGTGTAGGAAAATCATAAAAATAAAATAAAAATACCCTCTTGCTCAGTGAACAGAGGAGAATAATGTGGAAAAGAAATCATTTAATTTCATCGAGTATTTTATTTTTAATAATTTATTTACTCTCTGCACATTTTCAATTCTCCATGCATGTATACAATTCACCATGGCATGAGACCATAGGGCTTTTGAAGCCTCCGAATTTGGAAACATTCACTGAATTTTCCAAAGTCAGAGGCCATCCCTATGAGAAGTTATTGATTTTTCAAATTCATGTTACTGTTTTGAGTATTTTAATTCTAATAATTAGCATGTTGTGAAATAAATTCTAGGAAAATTTGGTGATGTTCCTCATGACCAGAGGACCCTAGGAAAAATAGGTTTTGAGTTAGTTCATTTAAAATAACACTAATTGGCTTAAACACCCAATATGGATCCCTAATTAATTAGAGTTAACCAAACATCAAATTGACTTGAAATCAATTCTCAACTGACCTTTAGGATCAGAGGAACCCACCATAAAAATTTGAGGTCAATTGGACTTGGTTAGCCCTACTAAATGGGTTGATTAAGCCATTTAGTCAATTTGAACTTTAAAAATTCATAACTTTCAAAATATCTTTCAAAAATTCACCAAATTGGTTTTGGAGCCTCTCCGATATTAGGGGAATTTAAGAAAATTAAAATTTCAATTTTCTAAAAAAGTTGATTTTTAACATTATTTTAATATTTTTAATAATTAAAAAATAATAAAAATCACAAAAATAATAAAATTCACCAAAATATCATATTTTGAATTTTAATCACTTAGGAATAAACCCATATTTTCTCAGGTCTATTTAGTGAGATATTAAATTTTAAAGCCCTAGGATAATTTTAAAATTAAAAAAATGTATTTTCTAGCATTTTCACTAAAATAATTATAATAAATCATAGAAAAATCAGAAAATTGCAAAAATTGATTCTCTGGTTTCCTTGATATCAGAGAGATTTTTGAAAAATATAAAATTCATTTTTCAACATATATTTTATTTTTAAATTAATTAACACTCCAAAACTTAAAATAACTATAGTAAAAATAATATAATTTAAAAAATCACCAAAATTGGTCCAAGTGGTCCTCTGGTCATTAAAAATGTCCCCTAATTTTCTTAAGGACAGAAACTTTCCCTTGGTCATGTTATTAAATTTTCCTTGGAAATCTCTATTTTCTACCAAAAATAATTATATAAATAAATTAAATACAGAAAAATCACATTTTCTCCTCTCATGTCTTTATTGACATATGAGTGAAGTTACATAAAATTTTCAAGTTCATTTGAGCTCAATTTGGTGAGTTATGAAATTATTAAGCTTAAAGGGTAAAGTGGTAATTAAAATTTTAACCCTTAATTAAAACTTTAGGTTTAATAAAAAATTAACAAGTAAAATATTTGATCCTAATCTGATTTGGATGATTGAAATTTAAATAATTAAAGGGTAGAAACCCATTAACAATTTAAAATAATTAAACCTTAATTAAATAATTGATTAAATTTGGGAAGAATAATAAAATTAGAATTATTAAAATAGGGATTTTTTTAGGAAGAGATTTATTCTTTAATTTAAAAATCCCTAAATTAATCATCTCATTAATATTCAATTCTTAATTAAGGTGATAACTCAAATTTAAAATATTAAAAGGCTTAATCATTAAACTAAAGTTAAATTATTAAACTCTTTTAAAATTTCAATTAAAATTTAAAAATAAAATTAAATTAAAAATTAAATTAAATTAAGTAAATCAAATCAAATTAAATTAAATTAAATCAAATTAAATTAAATTAAAATTAAAAGTTGAATTAAATTAAAGATTAAATTAAATTAAATTTAAATAAACAAATTAAATAAAATTAAATGAATAAATTAAATTAAATTAAATTAAATAAATAAAATCAAATTTAAATTAAATTAAGTTAAAACAAATTAAATTAAAATTAAATTAAATTAAATTAAATTAAATTAAATTAAATTAAAGGAAATTAAATCAAATCAAATTGAATTAATTTAACATCAAATCAAACTAAATTGAATTAAATTAAATTAAATTAAATTAAATTAAATTAAATTAAATTAAATTAAATTAAATTAAATTAAATTGAATTAAGTATAACATCACCTAAAACGAAGGAAATTAAATATAAAGCAAATTGAACACTTATTCCAAATTTAAACCCATTAATTGAATTCGAAACTAAATCACAAATTTACCCTCGAAAGCTTTAGTTGTCATAACTCTTAAATAGAATATTAAATGAAATGTTACTTCACTCATAGGACATTCAAACATCCAGTTCATCGAATAAGATAATAACAAAACTTAACTAAACCTCGGACGGTTAATTCATTTGTGTAATTGAATTCATTTGGACTTAAAACAATCCTAGAAATATTGAAAAGATGTTTAAGATTTGCCTTAAGCACTTCCTCGATATGATAGGATGTTCATAAGAACAATTGAACTTAATTGTTCTTTGATGAAGAAAATCGTCTTGAAACAAAAACACGAGGAACCTAGACATCATAGGAAATGACTAGCGTATAGGATTAGGAACTTGGTAGAAAACCATAACCCTTCCCTTAGCTTTACTAGGAACTTGCTTAAATATTCTAATTATGTTTTAAGTGCGGCTTGGGATGACGGGAAGACCCTCCAGGTACGCTTTTATTTTATTGCAATTTACTTTCTTGCAATTTACATTATTGCAATTTATTTAACCGCATCGCACTTACTTTTCTTGCATGATAAACAACTGTTGCATGAAAACCCACACCTTTAGGATAGTCCCTAAAACTGAAACCAAAACTAAGTTAAAAGTTATTGCAAGATAAAATTCACCGCCACAACATTTCAAAATATAAAACAACTCAAAATTTAATCACAAACAGAACACAAAACTACAATTACAACTAAATTAAAACGTCTCGTTGGATGATCGGGAATACCTCGGATGATGTAACCTACGTGTTGCTTAACGGGATTTCCCACGGTCTAAATGAAAGTGTGGAACTCATTTAGTTGAGTTTAGCAAATTCATCTCGGACTAAGTGAATCCGAGAAAAATAACGATGCCGGAAGGATGGAGCCAGTGGGATCTTAACCTAGGTGTCGTTATAATCAACTTTAAGATTTATTTTAATTAAAATATTTAAAACACTTGGAAATTAAGATTTTCTCTAAACCAAAACACTTTTCTCATCCACTGATTTATGACTTCTAAAACTAAACCTCTGCAACAACAAGGAGCTCGGAGCATGGTGGGCAGCACGGCCATCGTCGTCGCGAAAACTCGAATCTACATCAGCAAAACTGTCTTAGAATTAAACAACAAAGCCATAGGACTTGAGGTAGTTTGTCTAGTGCAACATAAATCCTCAACCCTTCGTTAGGCATTTGCATTGCAAATTAAGCCCTAACCGGTCTTAGGATTCCGAGGTAGTCGTCTGATACGACATAAACCCTCACATCTTCGAGGCTGTTTGTATGATTCTATCACATAAATATAAGCCCTAATTAATTAAAATTGACAAAATCAAAACATTAAATAACGTTAGGATTTTCCTAAATTCAAGCCAAACAATAGGATAGTTGGGAAATTACCGAAGTTCACTTCGAATCCGTAATTTCTCCTACCTTTCTTCCTTTGAATTCTCAAAAAAAATGTTCCGAACTTGAGCCATTCCCTATTGAAATTCCAAAATTCAATCCTTTGAAAACTTAAACTTTGAAATTCTTGAAAGCGAATTATTGATTATTATCGAGAGTTTTCTTAGGTGACTCCGTCACTTAAGATGTAATTAACTATAAGGGCTTGCCCTTATAGGAATTTTAAAGAACCCGAGTAATATAAACCCTGTTTAATGCTTTCATATTAAGCGAGGAATTTGTCGGCTTATAAAATTGGTTCGCGGACGAACGGATGTCACAAGCTTCTAGTTTATTTAATCGAGCCCCACCATCGAGCGGTGTGTCTATCCTTAGGGATAGATACACGGTTTGTGGTGCGGTGCTCGTTTATATAAACTATTTGGGATGTGGGATCGGTTTTATCTCATATCTTAAAATCTTCAAATTTAAAATTATTTTCAAAATCAAAAACTACTTTTCAAATTATTTATTTTAATTAAATTAAGAATTCACCGAGCAATTTACATTAGGCGATCGTACGGCTTATTTTTTTAGGTTGTGTGTTTTATTTTGAAAAGGTGTCGCTAACAGAAGTTGTTGGCGAATTTTTAATTTAATTTAAATAAATAACTTTGAAAAGTAGTATTTGATTTTAAAAATAATTTTTGAATTTGAAGGTTTTAAGACATGAGATTAAACCGATCTCACATCCCAAAAAGTTTATATAAACGAGCACCGCACCACAAACCGTGTATCTATTCCTAAGGGTAGACACACTGCTTGATGGTGGGGCTCAATTAAATAAACTAAAAGATTTGTGACATCCGTTTGGTCTGCGAACTAATTTTATAAGCCGACAAATTCCCCTGCTTAATATGAAAGCATTAAACATGGTTTATATTACACGGGTTCTTTAAAATTCCCTATAAGGGCAGAGCCCCTATAGTTAATTACATCTTAAGCGACGGGAATCACCTAAGAAAACTCTCGATAATAATCGATAATTCGCTCTCAAGAATTTCAAAGTTTAAGTTCTCAAAGGATTGAAGTTTGGAATTTCGATAGGAATGGATCAAATTTGGAACATTTTGTTTTGGGAATCCAAAGGAAGAAAAGTAGGAGAAATCACAGATTCGAAGCGAACTTCGGTAATTTCCCGACTATCCTATTGTTTGGCTTGAGTTTAGGAAAGTCCTAATATTTATTTAAATGTTTTGATCTTGTCAATTTTAATTAATTAGGACTTATATTTGTATGATAAAATCACAAAAATAGCCTCGAAGATGTGAGGGTTTATGTCGTATCGGACGACTACCTCGGAATCCTAAAACCGGTTAGGGCTTAATTTGCAGTGCAAATGCCTAACAAAAGGTTGAGGATTTATGTTGCACTAAGCAAACTACCTCGAAATCCTATGGCTTGGTTATTTAATTCTAGGAAAGTTTCTGCTGAAGTAGATTCGGGTTTTGCTGATGACGATGGCCGTGCTGCCCACCATGCTCCTAGCTCCTTGTTGTTGCAGAGGTTTAGTTTTAGAAATCATAAATCAGGGGATGAGAAAAGTGTTTTGGTTTAGATAAAATCTTAATTTCTAAGTGTTTTCAATACTTTAATTAAAACAAATCTTAAAGTTGATTATAACGACGCCGGTTAAGATCCCACGGTTCCATCCTTCCGGAATCATTATTTTTATCGGATTCACTTAGTCCAGATGAATTTGCTAAACTCAACTAAATGAGTTCCACACTTTCATTTAGACCGTGGGAAATCCCGTTAGCAACACGTAGGTTACATCATCCGAGGTATTCCCGATCATCCAACAGGACGTTTTAATTTAGTTATAATTGTAGTTTTGTGTTCTGTTTGTGATTAAATTTTGAGTTGTTTTATATTTTGAAATGTTGTGGCGGTGAATTTTATCTTGCAATGACTTTTAATTTAGTTTTGGTTTCGGTTTCGGGGACTATCCTAAAGGTGTGAGTTTTCATGCAACGATTGTTTATCATGCAAGAAAAGTAAGTGCAATGCAGTTAAATAAATTACAATAATGTTAATTGCAAGAAAGTAAATTGCAATAACATAAAAGCGTACCTGGAGGGTCTTCTCGTCATCCCAAGCTGCACTTAAAACACAATTAAAATATTTAAGCAAGTTCCTAGGTAAAGCTAAGGTAAGGGTTATGGTTTTCTACCAAATTCCTAATCCTATAGCTAGTCATTTCCTATGACGTCTAGGTCTTTGTGATTTGGTTTGAGGACGATTTTCTTCATCAAAGAACAATTAAGTCCAATTGTTCTTATAAATGTCCTATCATATTGAGGAAGTGCTTAAGAATAATCTTAAACATCTTTTCAATATTTCTAGGATTGTTTTAAGTCCAAATGAATTTAATTATATAAATGAATTAATCGTCCGAGGATTCAAGTTTTGTTAACTTGCTTCGGTGAACTAGGACATTTGAATATCCTATAAATGAAGTAACATTTCATTTAATATTACTGTTTAGGAGTTATGATAACTAAAGCTTTTGATGGTAAATTGGTGTTGAAATGGTTTGTGATTTAGTTTAATTTCCATTAATGGGTTTAAATTTGGAATAGTGTTGAAGTTATTTTAGATTTATTTTGAATTCTTTATGTCTTTGGTGATGTTATATTTAATTCAACTTAATTTAATTTAATTTAATTTAATTGAGTTTTAATTCTATTTAATTCAATTTAATTCAATTTAGTTTGATTTGATGTTAAATTAAATTAATTTGATTTGATTTAATTTTAATTTAATTTGATTTAATTTAATTTAATTTAATTTAATTTAATTTTAATTCATTTAATTTAATTTTTAATTTGGTTTAACTTAATTTAATTTGGTTTTATTTATTTAATTTAATTTAATTTAATTCATTTAATTTAATTTAATTTGTTTATTTAATTTATTTTAATTTGATTAATTTAATTTAATTTAATTTAATTTGATTTAATTTAATTTGTTTATTTAATTTATTTTAATTTGATTTATTTAATTTAATTTAATTTAATTTAATTTTTTAATTTAATTTTATTTTTTTTTAATTTTAAATAAAATTTTAAAAGAGTTTAATAATTTAATTTTACTTTAATGATTAAGTCTTTTAATGTTTTGAATTTGAGTTATCATTTTAATTAAGAATTGATTATTAATGAGATGATTAATTTAGGGATTTTTAAATTAAAGAATAAATCTCTTCCTAATAATATCCCTATTTTAATAATTCCAATTTTATTATTCTTCCAAATTTAATCAATTATTTAATTAAAGTTTAATCATTTTAAATTGCTTAATGGGTTTCTACCCTTTAATTATTTAAATTTCAATCATCCAAATCAAATTAGGATCAAAAATTGTACTTGCTAATTTTTTTATTAAACCTAAAGTTTTAATTAAGGATTAAGATTTTTAATTACCATTTTTTACCCTTTAAGCTTAATAATTTCATAACTCACTAAATTGAACTCAAATGAACTTGAAATTTTTATGTGACTTCACTCATATGTCAATAAAGACATGAGAGGAGAAAATGTGATTTTTCTGTATTTAATTTATTTATATAATTATTTTTGGTAGAAAATAGAGATTTCCAAGGAAAATTTAATAACATGACCAAGGGAGAGTTTCTGTCCTTAAGAAAATTAGGGGACATTCCTAATGACCAGAGGACCACTTGGACCAATTTTGGTGATTTTTTGAATTATATTATTTTTATTATAATTATTTTAAGTTTTGGAGTGTTAATTAATTTAAAAACAAAATAAATGTTGAAAAATGAATTTTATATTTTTCAAAAATCTCTCTAATATCAAGGAAATCAGAGAAGCAAATTTTGCAATTTTCTGATTTTTCTATGATTTATTATAATTATTTTAATGAAAAAGCTAGAAAATATATTTTTTTAATTTTAAAATTACCCTAAAGCTTTAAAATTTAATATCTCACTAAATAGACCTAAGAAAAATATGGGGTTTGTTCCTCAAGTGATTAAAATTCAAAATGTGACATTTTGGTGAATTTTATTATTTTTGTGATTTTTATTATTTTTTAATTATTAAAATATTAAAATAATATTAAAAATCAACTTTTTAGAAAATTGAAATTTTAATTTTCTTAGATTCCCCTAATATCAGAGAGGCTCCAAAACCAATTTGGTGAATTTTTGAAAGGTATTTTGAAAGTTATGAATTTTTAAAAGTTTAAAATGACTAAGTGGCTTAATCGACCCAATTAGTGGGGCTAACCAAGTCCGATTGACCTCAAATTTTTATGGTGGGTTCCTCTGATCCTAAAGGTCAGTGGAGAATTGATTTGAAGTCAATTTAATGTATGGTTAGCTCTAATTAATTAGAGACCTATTTTGAGTGTTTAAGCCGATTAGGGTTGTTTTAAATGAACTAACTCAAAACCTATTTTTCCTAGGGTTCTCTGGTCATAAGGAACATCATCAAATTTTCCTATAATTTATTTCACAACATGCTATTTATTGGAATTAAAATACTCAAAACAGTAATATGAATTTGAAAAATAAATAACTCTTCATAGGGATGGCCTCTGACTTTGAAAAATTCAGCGAATGTTCCCAAATTCAGAGGCTTCAAAAGCCCTATGGTCTCATGCCATGGTGAATTGTATACATGCATGGAGAATTAAAAGTATGCAGAGAGTAAATAAATTATAAAAAATAAAATACTTGATGAAATTAAATGATTTCTTTTCCACATTATTCTCCTCTGTTCATTGAGTAAGAGGGTATTTTTATTTTATTTTTCTGATTTTTCTACACAAAGTTATGAATTTTTGAAGTTTAGGGAATTAAATAAATCGAAAAAATCCCTAATTTTCTATTTATCCACGCGGCGCCGCGTCAACCTCGGCGGCTCCGAAACGCCGCGTGGCGCGCTCCCATTCGACGCCGCCATCCGACTCGGCGCTCCGGGGCCCGCCGTATCGTTCCGTCTTCCGATCCGACGCGATCTCGGCCGTCCGTCCGCGCGTGTATTAAATGAACGGCATCCGTTCATCGTCCCCAAGTGTCCTCGCCGAGAGCCGTCCACACTAAATCCCTAATATCTCACTCGATACTCAATGGATTTTCATGTTCTTATGCTCATGGATTCGTCTTGAAGAGACGAACACATCTATACGGTTATCATGCATTGAAATTAAAGCATTTGAAATGGAGAATCTCTAGAAGCTCGGGATGAAGAATTAGCTCATACCTTTGCTCAGAGAAGTGTGGCTTCAATCTGAGAGTTGTTGCACCTTCGATTGGATCCTAGCGAAGCTCCGGATGAAGTCTCTCGGTGCAGTGAATTGTGCTAGGTTGGATTTCGACCACGGCCGATCCACAAAGCTTGGAGGCTGGAGCAAGCTGGGAGGCCTGGAGATGGGGCTTTTGCTGGTGGACACCTTCCCTCAGTGCAGTGAAGGTGTAGAACCAATCAATTTGGGGATTGGCTCACTGTGGAGAAGTGTCCTGGTTTTGGGTGGAGTTTCAGTTGAGAAATTGGGTTTTGTTAGTGGGGATTAGGGCAAATTGACACTGGGGATCAACTGCTCTAAGGGTGGAGAAGATTTGAAACAATTTTGGCAGAGTTTCGGCACGGTTTGTGCAAGTCTCCTCTCATGGCCGTGAGGGGGTCGGGTTTAAATAGAGGTGGCTGGAGAGCCTCCCGGGGATGACGAGGGTTGGGATCGAGTTGCTCTGGTCATGGGAAGAACGGCCATGGTGGCCATTGGGCATGGGGCGGCTCGGCGAGGTGGAATTCCAAAGTTTGGCTCCTCCCGAGGTCTCGGCCATGGTGTTTTCCGGCGATCCAGGCGGCTGGCCGGCAGGCATGGGTCACCTTCAGGGTCAGGGAGTCCAGGGCTTGAAGTTGGTGAAGTCGATTGGAGTTTGACATGTGTAAAGGCTTTGAATTAAAATGGAATGGAGAAGGGGTCATTTTGGCTTCAATTTGGTCAACCCATTGGTTTGGGTTGGGTGCACCTCCCCATGGCCTGATTTTGGGCTGAGAGGATCGGTTAGGTCGACCAAGAGAGAATGGTGTGGTCTCTATCCATGATGAGGTGGCTAAACATGGTTTAGAGTGTGTCATGGATAAGGTTAAAAAAGCTTAATGAAAGATTAGGAAAGGAGCCCCTCCTTTTACCATTAATGGCATGGTCACATGCCAAAATTTCATGGCTCCATATGGCTTGTGAATGGCTCACCCTTGGCTCCATTTGGCTTGGGAAAAGCTTGGGTCAATTTCATAAAAGGGGATTTAAGAAAATTTTGATATTTTGATGGGAATTTGTATGGGGCTTGATTTGGAATTGTTTAATTGATGACTTTGAAACTTAGGGGCAATTTTGATTAAATGGATGATGAGAGGAAGTGCCATGTGGGCTTTAGATGAATTTGGGCTTTTGAATTTGAAGGAAGTGGGCTTTTAGGAAAGTTTAAGGGGAATGGGCTTTTTGATTTTAGGATGGGCATTTGGGTGAAGATTTTGTGAAGGACCTTGTCAAATAAGTGTTATAATTGGTTTAGGGATGTTCTATGAAGGGCTTGGAGTCAATTTGGTGTGATTTGGAGTTGAATTGGTTTGAATTTGGGTTTATTTGGTAAGTGGGCCTATGTAGGTCAAATTGGGCTAACTTGGGCCAATGTTGGGCTAGGGTTAAAATTGATGTAAAATTAATGTTGAGAAATATTTATGGGAGTGTTTCAAAGAGGTTTTGACTTTGGTTGGGCTTTGATTTTGGGGTTTGGGCTCATTTGGGTTAGGTTTGGGTTTAGTCGAGGGTTTAGCTAGGTTTTGGGTCATTTTGGGTCATGATATTGTGGGCATGTTAAGAGATCTAGAAAAGATTTGGGTTAATTGAGTTGATTGTGATTCAAGTTAGGTTTGGGTCATTCATGGCTTTAAGGCGAAGTGAATTGGATCAATTAATCAGATTGATTTGGTCTAGATTGGTATTGGGAATGTTGAATTGAAGTTTAGAATTGAATTGGACCAGAATTTGGGTCAATTGGGTAGGTTTGGTTTGACATTGGGTTCACTTAGGGTTAAAATGGGTCGAATTGGGGGTTTTGACAAAAGTAGGGTAAATTGACAAAATTGGCCCATGGTGTAGTTGGACAAAATGAAATTGGGAATATTTGGGATTTTCTGGAATTTTCTGGGAATTTTCTGAATTTTTGGATTTTTTGGCCAAGAGGGGTATTTTGGGTATTTGGAGGGTATTGGGAGGTATTTTTGGAATTTTTGGTATTTTTGGGTATGGATGATCAATTTGAGTAATGTGGAAATGTTTAAGATCAATTTTGAGGAATTTTGGGTGATTTAGGAAATTTTGAAAAATTTGGGTAATTTCGAGGGTTTTGGGTAAAGTTAGCGGGTGTAGGGTCCGGGGGTCAAAAATTGAAAATTTGGGAAATTGAAGATTGGGTGGATGTAAGTGGAGTGAAATCATTTTGGTTGAGCCATGAAGCCATATCAAGCCCACATGAGCCATGAAGGGACTCATTTGAGGCATTCATGTATGTTGTTCCTAACCCTCTTGCCGAGGGCTTAGGGGTTAAGGACCATCCATGTGAATCACCTACATGAGTCGGGAGGTCGAAGTTGGGTATGGGTGTGTTTTAGGAAGTGTGTGAAAGTGTAGTGTATAAATGTAGTGTGTGTGTAAGTCAGCCCTTCACCGGACCGAGGCCGCCGAGGCGGTCCTAAGGCCGAAGAGTCCTATAGGAACTCATCCTTAAACTTCCACATTTGATTTCAACCCTCTAGGTGATTAGGGGTCTATAGTCGAGTTTGTGGAGTTTGAAGGGAGTTAAGAAGTGGTTTGAGTTTCTAAAAGGTGTGTCCCGATTCTAGTCCTCTAAGATAGTCGAAGGAAAAACCTAAGGCTAGATCTAAGCACTAAAAAGAAGAAGAGAAGACCTCATCAAAAATGAGGTCAACAGCGACCCCTTTTCAAAATAAAACACACAACCTAAAAATATGCCGACACTCACCGACAGCGAGCCCGAGCCCGCTGACAGCGAGATCGTGTGCCATGACTTAAGTCAGCTTTATAACTAGCTCGCCGACGGTGAGAAACTTCTCGCTGACGGTGAGACGATTGAAATTTTGGTTTCTTAAGAATTTTCATGCGGTTTGGGACGGATCTAAGCCATTTCTTCGTAGGAAATTATCAAATTCCAATTTTACTGCATTTTCTTCCTTAGAAACGAATAGAGACCAATCCTTTCAATCCGAAATGGCTACCAAACTCTTAGATACCATAAAAACTGAAGTTTTTAACCGAAGAAAATTCGTCAGTTCGGAGGCGCAGCGTATCTTCAACAAAGGCTTGATGAAGAAAAGACTTATTAAATAAAGAGGATTTGTCAACAGAGGAGTAGAGAATTCCACCACAAAAATTGAAGAAATGATCGCACAACGACATTGGGAGGTATTTTGTTATACGACATCCAGCCGTAGTTATTCCAGAGAGTTAAACGGCTTTACTCTAATTTACATGCGATCAACAATGGAAATGTCTACGTCAGAGGAAGATGGGTAACATTTACTCCTTCAAGGGTAAATGAATTATTTTCTATAGAGAATACCTCTATTTGTCATTATTCCAACTTTGTGCCCTTCACCAGACCAGGCCACCCAGGGCAGTGTATAAGGCCAAAGAGTCCTATAGGAACTCATCCTTAAACTTCCACATTTGATTTCAACCCTCTAGGTGATTAGGGGTCAATAGTCAAGTTTGTGGAGTTTGAAGGGAGTTAAGAAGTGGTTTGAGTTTCTAAAAGGTGGGTCCCGATTCTAGTCCTCTAAGATAGTCGAAGGAAAAGCCTAAGGCTAGATCCTAAGCACTAAAAGAAGAAGAGAAGACCTCATTAAAAATGAGGTCAACAAATGGACCCCGATAGGTGTGGTGAGCTGACGGAGCACACGCGCGTATTGGTGTTGACCGAAGCGATCAACAAAACCAACACAAACGTCCAAGTGACAAACTTAGGACAAAGCAAAAGAATTTCCGTTGGGGAGTATCGGGTATGTTCCCAAAACTGGAGATACTGAACTCTCGCTGGGGAAAGGAAAAGGAGGTGAATCCCGAATCACATGACCTGGGAGAATTTCGATTTAGATTTTATTTTGTTTCAATTTAAGTTTTGATGTGTGAGCTTGGATTTTAGTTTGGAGTTTTAATTTAGATTGAAGTTTTGTCAAAATTAATTTGAGGGATTTGATTTGAAATGAAAATTGGAATTACGAGGTTTTAGATGTAACATCTTCGACCTCGAAAGAAAATTGAATTGATCGGATTGAATCATTGCAATGAGGAGAGATCTCGGAGCAATGCGGTATTGGATGTAAAATCCTTAACCTCAAGAGTTTGATTTTGATGTATTTCATTGCTGTAGGGAAAGAATCCTAAAGCAGTGCAGTCTTGGATGTAAAATCCTCGACCCAAAAGTTTGATTTTGATGTATTTCAGTGCAATAGGGAAAGAATCCTAAAGCAGTGCAGTCTTGGATGTAAAATCCTCGACCCAAAAATTTGAATTTGATGTATTTCAGTGCAATAGGGATGTATTTCGAAGTGACGATAGTGGGAAAGAATCCTAAAGCGAGTGCGGTCTTGGATGTAAAATCCTCGACCCAAAAATTTGAATTTGATGTATTTCGGTGCGATAGGGAAAGAATCCTAAAGCGGTGCGGTCTTGGATGTAAAATCCTCGACCCAAAAGTTTGAATTTGATGTATTTCGGTGCGATAGGGAAAGAATCCTAAAGCGGTGCGGTCTTGGATGTAAAATCCTCGACCCAAAAAGTTTGAATTTGATGTATTTCGGTGCAATAGGGAAAGAATCCTAAAGCGGTGCGGTCTTGGATGTAAAATCCTCGACCCAAAAGTTTGAATTTGATGTATTTCGGTGCAATAGGGAAAGAATCCTAAAGCGGTGCGGTCTTGGATGTAAAATCCTCGACCCAAAAGTTTGAATTTGATGTATTTCGGTGCGATAGGGAAAGAATCCTAAAGCGGTGCGGTCTTGGATGTAAAATCCTCGACCCAAAAGTTTGAATTTGATGTATTTCAGTGCGATAGGGAAAGAATCCTAAAGCGAGTGCAGTCTTGGATGTAAAATCCTCGACCCAAAAGTTTGAATTTGATGTATTTCAGTGCAATAGGGAAAGAATCCTAAAGCAGTGCAGTCTTGGATGTAAAATCCTCGACCCAAAAGTTTGAATTTGATTGAGATTTGATTCGAGATCTGGAAGAAATTGAATTTGAATTTGATTGATATTTGAGATCTGGAAAGATTGAATTTGAGATTTGGAAGGATGAGTTTGAACTCGATTGAAATTTGATTTAAGATTTGATTTGAAATTTGGAAGATCAAATTTGAAATTTGATCGAGATTGGATTCGAAATCTGGAAAGATTGAATTTGAAATTTGGAAGGATGAGTTTGAACTCGATTGAAATTTGATTTAAGATTTGATTTGAAATTTGGAAGATCAAATTTGAAATTTGATCGAGATTGGATTCGAAATTTGATTGAGAATTTGATTTGAGATTTGATTTAACACTTATGTTGATTTTGTTTATCTTTTAATGATTCAAATTTTACTTTATTGTTTATTTAATGTTCATGTGAATTTGGTGTTCGTCATTTTTAGATTTTTTTTTAGGAAAGTTTTCTTTTATTCTTCTTTTTTTCTTTTTTGTTCTTTGTTCGAAGTTCATTTAACTTTAATGGCGTTTCCCGAGTCAATTTGCACAAAAGAGGTGAAGGCCAAAAATGTGACATGGTCACTTTCATTCCAATCATGTTGAAGATACATCATACAACTCGATGCGGAATACATCTCATACAATCCATGTAGACTCAAAACGGATTATGTATGATCTTTGTTGATCCATCGAAGAAGCATCTCGTCAAAAATCCATGTACTGAATAGTGGGGTACATGGTCGATAACATCACCTTCCAAGCCATCCTTGGCAAGGATGCCGTATGGATGTACATTGGAGGTGTGATATTTTCCATGTAACTCACGGCTCGTAAGGCGGAGGCTCTCTAGCTCCGGGTGCAGCTGGAAATGGTAAGGTGTCTTCGTCGTCATCCATCCTTCGAAAGTAGCGAGATCCGCTTCACTGGTACTCCTGGTATGCAATGCTTAGCGATATCTGCTCCGTTGCCCTTCGGTATCATGATGGAACCTACCGGTAAAGGTATCTTCACCGGCCCTCGGAACTCACACGGGCCTGCTATCCGGAGGTCGGATCCGAACATGATGTTACACTCGTTCGGGAAAGAGAGCGTGCGAAAGGTCGACAAAGTCGTGGTGATCTATGTGCGGGGGTATGCGGTCACCACGCTTGTAGATGTTAATAATGCAGCTATTGGGTATGCAATCTGCTGGTAGTACCCTCCATGTTATCAATCTCTTTACCATTCTCTTGATGACTAATGGCATCGGATCCACTTGCCCATGACGGAGTATTCCCGGTGGGTTTCCCTTCCTGTCCTCCGCAAAGTTGTAGCAGCATCCGCATTGTATTGTGATTCTTCCCTTCCACGGCATCCATCTCCGGGGTTACGAGTATGTGTTTTCCCTCGGGCGGCCTGCTCGGCCCATTCTTTTCAAATCCCGGATGCAATCCACGATTTCTTTGTTGTTCATACTCGGAGAATACGTACGTATGTAGCTCGAGGCCCTCTAGTATATTGATTCTTCTACCTTTAATTCTCTCGAAGTATTCGAAGGTTTTCTTTTCAACATTACTGCATTCTCTCCGGCTCGTATTCCGGAATGATCGCGGATGGCGAGGCCTTGTAACATATTGTGGGATATACGGTTCAATCCCTTCACGTTCTCACGCATACCTCGGCTCCTCGGGGATGATGCACGTCGGGACATCCCCGGGGTTGCTTCGCAACAAGGTCATGCATCAGCTGGTGGTTCTATCCGGTGGCGTGGTAGCCTTCTTTCTTCGGTCTTTGTGAGATTTCCCCGGTCCTTTACGTTATCCTAGGAGCTGGCCTCCTTTCTTCGAGTTCTGGTGAACCGGTGTCCTTGAAGTGTATGTTCGGCATTAACAAGCTTGTCTCGTCGCGCCGGTTCGCGGCTAGTTTTGTTAACATCTTACGGATACGGCGATTCTTATTTCTTCGTTGCGTTCGTTGTGAGAGTAGCCCTTCGAACTTCTTGAATCTCTGTGGGCGCGGCGGTGACGAGCTCGCCCTCTGCTGTAGCCACTACGGACTTCATTTTCTTGTCTTCTTCGGCGTTTGCCTTTCTTTTCTTCTTCTGTGGATTGGTGGCTTGGGCCACCCACTTTCATCCATTGTCTGCCGGGCGGTTCTTCTCGATCAGTCGGGACCCGGTCACTTTCCTCGTACTTGTGAGGCTCGCTGGTGCGAAATCCGAGTCGATCTCGATTATCGCTCCATCTTTCACCCTCTTTTCATCGAGTGCGAGGCTTACGCCATTCTTAAAGTTCAGGACCAACCGCCTGTTCGACATTTCCCTGCGAAAAGACAAGGAAAGGATCAGGGGCTGTACTAAGAACAAGAACATTAAGAAAATGTTTATTAAAGACATTCTTTTTTATATAATTTTTTTATTTTCAAATTTAACAGGAATGAAGTAGAATAAGATCAGGGAAGAGATTTTGATTTGGAAAAGAAAACAAGGAAAACTTAATTATCATGATTTTATTTATTTTAGCACATTTTATTATTTTTTGGGTTCGGACCCAATCATAAGTAATTACTTCGCCCGTGTTTCTTAGGGATGAAGAATTCATTCCTTCAAAACATCAGGTAGCGTAATACTTTTTCAAGTATCGTCCGTTGATCGGAAGCATATGTCGTTCTCCCGGCAATTCACTAGCTGGTAGGAACCTCCCGAGTATCTTGCTTCGACCACGAAACGGTCCTTCCCAAGTGGGTTCGAATTTTCCTCCTATCTTGCGATGTGCGAGAATAGGTCTCTTGAGAACGAGAACTAAGTCACCGACTTTGAAGGTTCTTGGGCGGACCGTTTGTCATGGGCTTGAACCATCTTAGCTTGGTATAGTTCTAAATTCTGCTGCGCTGCAAGTCTTTTCCCTTCCAAGCTTTCTAATTCTTCTAGTCGTAATTTGGCATTCTCTTCCGTCGTGATCTTATTTGCAACTGCAATTCTGAGTGAAGGAAGCTGAACCTCTAAAGGTAACACTGCCTCGGACCCATACACCAGAGCGTAAGGTGTAGCTTGAGTAGGAGTTCTGAAGGTTGTCCGGTAGGCCCATAAGGCTTCTAACAACTTCTCGTGCCAATTTCTCTTATTATCGTCCAAGGTTTTCTTTAAGATTTGAACGAGAGTTTTATTAAAAGCCTCGGCGAGGCCGTTTGCTCTTGGGTAGTAAATTGTTGAGTATCGCCGGTCGATTCCGTGTCTCCTGACAAAATTGTTGATTTGTGTGCTTCGAATGCGACCCATTATACGAGATGATCTGCGCGGCACTCCGAAACGGTAGACAACTTGGTTCTTGAAAAGCGTAGCACGTGGTGTGCTTTCACTTCTCTAAGTGGAGCCTGCCTGCGCACTTGGAAAAGTAATCTGTAGCCGCAAGAATGAAACGATGTCCTTTTGAAGATGGTGGTTCTATTGGACCCACTATATCGTGCCCCAACATTCGAATGGCCACGACGCAATTGTCGGGTGCAGCACATTTGGAGGTTGGTGTAGAACCACTCCGTGCACTTGGCATTGGTGACAGCTCTTGGCGATTTTCATGCAGTCGGTCATCATCGAGGGCCAGTAGTACCCTAGTCTTTTAATTTTCATGTTCATCTTCGGACCCGACTGGTGAGCGCCACAGAGTCCTGAATGCACCTCCTTAACAATTTCACGGGCCTCGGACCCGCTTAGGCACCTTAGCCACATTTGATCGAAAGACCTTCTGTACAATGTGTTGTTTATTAATGCGTAAGACGAGTTCTTTTCTTGATCGATGGGCTAGCGACCTATCGTCCGGTAGCTTTCTGTTTGCGGGTAGTTCATCAATGGTCGTCGCCTGATCTTACGTGTTTTTCGTCATCCTTCTTCAGTTGATTCTTTTTCTTTTTCGATTTGTGTATTGTGTCTATGTCGAGCTGTGATAGGACCGACGTCCGTGAGCCGACACTTCCATCGATTCATCTTGCAAACGAGCAAATTCTTTTGCGAGACGGGCTAAAGCATCTGCTAAAGCATTTTCTTTTACGGGAATTTTGTAGATCGTTACATTTGGAATGCGTTCCAACAATTTGTATAGCATATTGGAAGTATTGTTCGAGTCTTGGCTTTAAAATTCTTGTATTGTCCAGCGATCCGTTGAATGATTAAGCTGCGAATCCCCGTAGATGTTGATGTCTGTTATCCCCATTTGAATAGTTAATTCCGGTCCCATTATGAGGGCTTCGTATTACGCTTCGTTGTTTGTACACGGTTCTGTCAAGTGGTAGGAGTATCTTAACATCCCCGCTCCGGTGTTATAAAGATTAGCCCGATTCTGCCTTACCGGGCACTATCACTTGCGATTCTTCGTCTTTGTGTGCTTGAAGATGCTCCGTCGAAATACAATTCCCAACGTCGATCATCGAGGTCTTCTAGGTTCATTATTTGTTCATCCGGCAAATCGTCATTGAGAGGAGATTCGCCGGCAAAGGGTGTCTTTGCGAGAAAGTCTGCTAAGACTTGTCCCTTCACGGCACGAAGAGGCACGAAAGTTATATCGAATTGCTAATAATATCATTGACCATCACGGCAAGTCCGCCGGAAAGTGTTGGACGAGTCATCGAGTATTGCAATGGATTAAACTTCGAGATCGGGTTGACCTTATGAGAAAGCATGTAGTGCACGAGCTTTTGAGCGGCGAAGATCGGGGCCAAACAATGCTTTTCAATTGCGGGATACCTTACTTCCGTCGGAAGTAAACGACGACTTAAGTAGTAAAGGCATTTTCTTTACCCTCATCATTGACACAGGCTAACGAGGCTCCGAGAGAGTCGTCTAAAGCCGCGGT
This sequence comes from Papilionanthe hookeriana x Papilionanthe teres, assembly GCA_022702705.1. NCBI lineage: Eukaryota > Viridiplantae > Streptophyta > Magnoliopsida > Asparagales > Orchidaceae > Papilionanthe > Papilionanthe hookeriana x Papilionanthe teres. The sequence goes on along the minus strand of JAKZJZ010000314.1, from coordinate 30,822 downwards.
GTAAAGTATCAGCGGTCTACACGAGGCCGGGGCTGCTAAGACGGGAGGTGTCATTAAATATTGTTTAATGTCCTCGAAGGCCTTACGGCATTTTTCTTCCCAAATAAATTTGGCGTCCTTTTTAACTAGTGCCGAGAAAGGTCGACACCTACACGACGGGTTTGAGATAAAGCGTCGAAGATATGCCAACTTCCCTTGAAAAGATCGTAGTTGTTTTAAGGTTTTGGGAGGCGGCATTTCTAAGATAGCTTTAATCTTTTCGGGTCGATTTCAATTCCACGATGTCGGACAACGAATCCTAAGAATTTCCGGAGGTGACGCCGAAGGCGCATTTTAAGGGATTCATCTTAAGGTTAAATTGTCTTAATCGTTCGAAAACAATTCTCAAATCATACAAGTGGTTTTCCTTTACTTTGCTTTTGATGACCACATCGTCCACGTAGCATTCGACTTGATTGTGGATGAGATCATCAAAAATTCTTGTCATTGCTCTTTGGTAGGTTGCTCTGCGTTCTTCGATCCGAATGGCATTATTGTGTAGCAAAATACTCCGATCGGCGTCCGAATGATGTAAGCTTTTCATCTTCTGGAGCCATTTTTATCCGAGTTGTATCATGAAGATCCATCCATGAACGAGAATATTTCATGTGTTGAAGCAATGTCGATCATTAATTCTGGGATCGGTAGAGGGAATTCATCTTTTGGACATGCCTTGTTTAAATCTCTGAAATCCACACAAATTCTGATCTGACCATTCTTCTTTCTGACTGGCACTACATTGGCTAGCCAGGTCGGGTATTGTTCTTCACGGACAAATTTAGCGTCTATTAGCTTTTTAACTTCGGCTATGACTTGTTGTTCGATTTCTAGACGCATTCTTCTGGGACCTTGTCTACCTGGGACAGAAGTAGGATCCACTCCTAGCTTATGGACTGCAACCTCTGGAGCTAATCCTGGCATCTCGTCATAGTTCCAAGCAAAACAGTCTTTAAATTCCATTAATAATTTGATTATTTCTTCGGAGTCTTCTTTATTGAGTAAGGAGCTAACAAAGGTAGGTCTAGGCTCTTCGCTAGTACCTAAGTTAACTTCCGTTAACTCATCTATTGTAGATTTAATTTCTTCTTCGAATTACGGTGGAGCGTCTCCAATTTGTAAATCTTCGAGTTCGTACGTAGTTTCCATGCGGTTTTCATTGGACTTGCAAGTGACAACCAAGCAAAATTCGGTATCGTCAGCCGATCCCTGCGTGCCGAATCCGAGTCCATACTTTGAATTGGGAGGACGACCAGAGTTATTCCATAATTTTTTAAAATGTTGAGATTGACCTTTGTCCATTGTCGAGGTAAGAAACCACGCTGAATTAAATTTTGAACACAGGGAGAGTGCCACTCAAAAGGTAATTCCATTAATTCTGATGAAGTGACATCTTTGAATTGTACATTATTTTTCAGTTTTGAAGGAAGAAGCACCACGGTAGAATTTGATTGGTTTTGTACCGTCGCTACGTACCTCTTTGACCACCATACCCTCGATCTTGCTAGACTGGATCGGGGTTAGGGTCATAGTATGTACGTAGTGGTTAATCTTTTCGTACATTGATTTGTATTCTTCGTTCTTCTCATCTTCGAGAGAGATCTTGAATTGCGGCTTCTTCGACTTATTGTCGCTGCTTCTTGTTTGATTTCTTTTTCTTCTTCGGAACTATCTTCCCAATCAACATTGATGGCTGGTTTCCTGCGTCCAACTGTCCTAACGTCTCTGCCACGACCTCGTCCCCGGCCTCGACCTCGGATGCGAGTTGTGGAGAAACCTTCACCATCTCGCCGGAAGGGCGTGGTGAGTGATCGTTGGACTAGAACTTCAGGTTCTTCGTCGTCCTGAACTTTCTTTGCTTCATTTGTTACGGTATCTCTGGAGAAGATCGTTTTCTTCGGTGGTGCATAATAAGCTGCATCTTCATGGATTCCAATTTCATGTACGGAGAATGGTTGTAAGTCGCCTTTGATGCACTGTTCCCCTCCATCGTAGTATTTGATGCACCGATGCGGAGATGATGGTACCATCCTGTTTTCATGTATCCACGGTCGGCCCAGTGAGCGTTGAAGGATGTTTCGAATCGATTATGTGAAATTTTGCGGTTGTCTTTGCTAAGTCACCGGTCTTCATTAGTAGCGTTATTGACTCGAGGGCTCTTTCTCCTTTACGGTTGAATCCTCTTAATAACATTTTGTACGCTTCGAGCTCACGAGCATCAATTTCCAAGTATGCTTAGCGTTCGAAGACTCATTATATTGATTGATGCTCCTGGATCCACCAATACTGCGGAGAGCGTAAACTTCCCGATTGTAAGCCGAAATGTACAACGGTCGGTTGTGATCTGTCGTCCCAAGTAGTAGGTCATTGTCCAGTGAAGGTAACACCTCGCTGTTCCTTTAACGAACAAACCTCATCTAAGGAATCTCCAGCCATTTGAGCTAAGCAAATTTCCGGATCCAGTAAGGCCTTGATCAGAGCTTCTCTCATCTCCTTTGATAAGATGAGAGCATCGTAAATGCTCAGTTTGGCCGGTAGTTTCCTAAGATGGGCTAGTACGTTGTAGTCCACTTTATTTTCATGCGTCTCGGCTTCTTCTCGAATGGGTATTTCTTCCTGTTGGGGTTGGTTCTTCTTGAACGACCACACGCTTTCCTTTGTCTTTTGGACCCATTCTCGGAGGTAGAACTTTTCCACTTCTCAAGTTGACTTCGTAATTTCCTCCGAATCTAGTATTGAGCTTCTCGGTGTCTCTTCTTGAATCGGAGTGACGGAGTTCTTCGGATTATCTTCAGAATGCGAAGGCTCTAACTCTATTGTGACTGGAGCTCCTCGAAACTCGCAGATAGATTCGTTGCTTGTTGAGCTCTCGTAGCCTCCTTGATGGATGTCTTCTTCGTTATTTTGATCGTCGAGATTGTGTATGATTTGAGAATTGTCGTTGGTATCGAAATCGATGTCCGGATTGTCGCTAGTTACGTAATCGTTAGAAATAATCAAAACGTAGCCAACGCCATCACCCTTATCATTATATGATCCCACCGAAGTGAGCAGATAATCATACAAAATCAGAGGTTCGAGGGATTTCTCCCCCGAATCGGAAACAACTATCCTAGGATAAGCGACCCCTAGTCCAGCCTTAGGAGTCTCGGTCCTCTCTTCTTCGTAGATTTTCTTCTTCTCTTCGATCGTCTCCTGTTGAGGTGGTTCTTCTATCGCAAGTGATAGTACCGGCTTAACAGGTCTCGAACTACGAATTGAAGCTCGCACCGAAGCGGTTTGGATCGTCGTCTAAAATCTTCTTCGAAGACCTCGTCCGAGCGGTAGTCCATCCATCGTCGGTCGTGTAGGGATCCATCGGAATGATGGGATCGGTTGAGATAACATTGACGGAACCTCCTTTACGGGGTTCCTTCATGTACTCCTTCGGGATTGTTATATTCCCTTTCCGAAGGTTGTCGTTGAGCCAACTTTTAAAGGTAATGCAATCTTCTATCTTGTGCCCAAGCATCCGGTGGTAGGGGCAAAAGTTGGGATCACCTTTCTTGTTGACTTCCTCTGGTCTTTTAGGCTCGGCAGTTGGAAATGCGGAGTCTTCATCGGACTACGGAACATTTTCGATCTTGCTTCATTCTTGAACGGATATTCCCTGCTCGAAGTTCCCTTAATGTACGTTGCGGACGAGGCGGTTGTTCATACTTGTGGAGATGAGCGATAGCTGGGCCGGGGTTGCTTGGTAATTCGTTGTGGTTCTTCGCGGCCATTCTGGTGGTATTTGCATCGGTTGCTTGCCTTTGTCAAGCTGCTCGCAACGATCCCGGATTTCTTTTCGAAGGTCTTCACCGGCTTACGCTTGTCCGTCTTGTCGGCGAAACTTAATTGCTTCGCCTCTTCTTGCAAGCTTCCGGCCTTGCTTAACAACTTCTCGAAAGTCTTAATAGTGAATCCTTTGAGGAGAAGTGCTATCGGGCCGTGAATGCTTTTAAGTAAAATGCCGACTGCATGTTGTTCTTGTAGTTGTGGTTCACACTTCATGCTTAAGTTCCTCCATCTAAGTATGTAATCCACCAAAGTTTCGTTCGGCCTTTGTTTCTCTACCACTAAATCACCTATAGTGATGTGGTGCTGAGCTCCGGCGAATCGCTTGATGAAGAGGTTCTCTAGTTCTGAGAACGTCTTCACCGAACCATTTGGTAATTCTGCATACCAGTCGAAGGCGATTCCTGACAGACTGCTGACGAGTCGTCGGAAGAGTAATGCATCGCTCCCGCCGGCATTACAACAAGCGGCACGAAAGTGTGCAACATGCTTGTCGGGGTTCCCGGTTCCGTCGAAGGTCTTGAACGGAGGTGGTACGAAGCCTTTCGGGTATTGGACGAGCGTCGAATTCTTACGGGTAAGGTCTACCCGTCCGAATGGATGTCCCGCTCTTCGATTGTGCTAAGGCTTCTCGCACTCGTCGTTCCACCAAGTTCTTGATATCCTCTTCGGGGATCATACTTTGTGTTGTATCCTTTTCGGCTGATCATCCCCATTGACGGATGTAATCTCGTTTCCTCCGTCTACAATGTGAATGACCTCTGGGGTGTCTCTCTTTGTGGTTGTACTTGACTCGGAGAGTGGCCGGAGCTACGGCCATCTCTTCCATCCTTTTCGCCATTTGAGCGATCGTGTCGTCTTTTTCCGAAGCTGCCTTCTCATCGGTTCGGCTCCTCTCTTCTGCGTTGCGGGAGCACCTTGCGAAGGCGATGAAGCTCGTGTCTCGACCATGTTGATTTCCGCATATTCGTCGTCCATGAATTCCGATGAATCAATCTCATCTCCGAACTTTTCTTCTCTTTCTTTTGCCAACCGTCGGATATCGGTTCTCAACTTTTCCATGGCATCTTCTAGCGGGGCTTTCTGTGTGTCATTGCGGTTGTCGTGCGATAGCTGTCGGGTCCCCTTTTCACGAGTCCCCTTTATCGCAGTAGCACTTTCTTCAGATTCCAGCCTCCTGGCGAGACTTTCTTTCTCAGGCTGTTGTTTCAATCTTAACTGCCCAGTAGTGGGACGCCATACCATCCTTCTAGCAGCAGAAGGTCTAGGACCGGATGGTGCAGTCGGCCAAATGCTTGGAAGGTAGTATCCTCCCTAATCCGTAATCCCGAGACGACAACGGGCGGACTAGCCTTCATTCTTTTACTTGGCTTTTCTCGTCATGATGGCGAGTTCTACTCGGGGCCCAAGATGGGATTTGGCCGGCACCCGCCCTATCCTTCGTAGAATCTCCGATACGGGCAGTTTTCCTTCTTTGCTAACTTTTCTACCAAAGTTTGCAGTCGAGCAAACGGCGTAGTTCTAGTTCTTTTCTTGCGGCTATCGTTGTAATATGCGGGCTGAGGTAATGTGGCAACAATCTTGCGAACATTCTCCTCATCCTCTGCGGCGGAGAGGGGATGGAACCTGCTTCCTCCCAAGAGTGGTATGTATTCAGGCAGTGGTGTATATTCTGGCAGCGGTGTATATTCTGGCAGCTCTGGAATTTCCTCTAGGAAAGCAATTTCAGCAGCTCTGGCTTCTCTAGCGATCCTTCTACTTCTGTTTCTTCTTTGGGTCCTTGTCAGTGACGGAATCTTTGAACTGGACCCGATTTCGAAAACAGAAGGTCTTACAGGAAGATCTGTACCCTCCACGGTAACAGGTTTACCATAGTTCTGGATTTCTTTCCCCTTTGATTTGGCAGAAGTCGGGGTAGGTGCAGAAACAACTAGACCAGTGGGGGTAGTAAGAACAGTCCTCCTGCGGACGGCGATACTCCTCTTAGTCGGGATCCTTTGCGGGGAGGAAACTCTTGGGTCGACCTAAGGTTGAACTCGAGCGGCGGCTCCTCGGCTTCGGATACCTTGTTCGTCGGTGCAAAGAGGGAGACGTCGGTGATCTTGACATTCGTGTTTTCAAATCCTTGTCCAAATCGGATGATCCCATTGTCGGGCGACTCATCCTTATAGACGGCGAAGTCCAGTCCATTGGTGAAGGAGAAAATCGGTTTCGGGGCTTCCATTTACGGGAGTAGATTCTGGTTATCGGTCCTAAGTTATGCTTCTTTTCTTTAGGACGAAAAGAAAGGAATTGAAAAGAGTCCGAACACATTCTTGTTCATGTATTTATAAGAAGGAATCATTTGTTAAAAGAATCACTTATTAGAGGGTTTGTTTATTTAGAACGGAATGTTCAAAAGTGTAGAGAAGGTAAGGAATCTGATTCGGAGTTGGAAAGGAAAAGAGAGTCTTAAGCAAGACTTCTCGACTCGAAGGATCATTCCTAAACTAACACCTATTGGGGTCCACCCCACCTCAGAAATGAGGTAAAAGGATCTCGGAACCTCTCTGTTTAGGGGTGTCTAAACAGTGGTTCCTAAATCCGAGAATGTTGGCTATACTTGTTCAAGGTAGAAATGAACATAGTATCACAACAGAAAGAAGGGTAGTTCGATCCATTAGGGACATGGATACACTACCGATTTTCGAAAGCAAAATTATTTGACTAAAATGGAGAGAGGAATTTTCCCCAGCGGAGTCGCCAGAAATTGTACGGCTTATTTTTTTAGGTTGTGTGTTTTATTTTGAAAAGGGGTCGCCTAACAGAAGTTGTTGGCGAATTTTTAATTTAATTTAAATAAATAACTTTGAAAAGTTGTATTTGATTTTAAAAATAATTTTTAAATTTGAAGGTTTTAAGACATGAGATTAAACCGATCTCACATCCCAAATAGTTTATATAAACGAGCACCGCACCACAAGCCAGTGTATCTATTCCTAAGGATAGACACTACTTGCTTGATGGTGGGGCTCGATTAAATAAACTAAAAGATTTGTGACATCCGTTTGGTCCGCGAACCAATTTTATAAGCCGACAAATTCCCAGCTTAATATGAAAGCATTAAACGGGGTTTATATTACACAGGTTCTTTAAAATTCCTATAAGGGCAAGCCCCTATAGTTAATTACATCTTAAGCGACGGGAATCACCTAAGAAAAACTCTCGATAATAATCGATAATTACGCTCTCAAGAATTTCAAAGTTTAAGTTCTCAAAGGATTGAAGTTTGGAATTTCAATAGGGAATGGATCAAATTTGGAACATTTTGTTTTGGGAATCCAAAGGAAGAAAAGTAGGAGAAATCACGGATTCGAAGCGAACTTCGGTAATTTCCCGACTATCCTATTGTTTGGCTTGAGTTTAGGAAAGTCCTAATATTTATTTAAATGTTTTGATCTTGTCAATTTTAATTAATTAGGACTTATATTTGTATGATAAAATCACACAAATAGCCTCGAAGATGTGAGGGTTTATGTCGTATCGGACGACTACCTCGGAATCCTAAAACCAGTTAGGGCTTAATTTGCAGTGCAAATGCCTAACAAAAGGTTGAGGATTTATGTTGCACTAAGCAAACTACCTCAATTGTCCTCACCCGAGAGCCGTCCACACTAAATCCCTAATATCTCACTCGATACTCAATGGATTTTCATGTTCTTATGCTCTATGGATTCGTCTTGAAGAGACGAACACATCTATACGGTTATCATGCATTGAAATTAAAGCATTTGAAATGGAGAATCTCTAGAAGCTCGGGATGAAGAATTAGTTCATACCTTTGCTCAGAGAAGTGTGGCTTCAATCTGAGAGTTGTTGCACCTTCGATTGGATCCTAGCAAGCTCCAGATGAAGTCTCCTGGTCTGGTGAATTGTCTAGGTTGGATTTCGACCACAGCCGATCACAAAGCTTGGAGGCTGGAGCAACTGGGAGGCTCGGAGATGGGGCTTTGCTTGGTGGACACCTTCCCCGGTCTCGGTGAAGGTGTAGAACCAATCAATTTGGGGATTGGCTCACCGTGGAGAAGTGTCCTGGTTTTGGGTGGAGTTTCGGCTGAGAAATTGGGTTTTGTCGATGGGGATTAGGGCGAATTGACACTCGGGGATCAACCGCTCTAAGGGTGGAGAAGGTTTGAAACAATTTTGGCAGAGTTTCGGCAGGGTTTGTGCAACTCTCCTCTCATGGCCGTGACGGGGTCGGGTTTAAATAGAGGTGGCTGGAGAGCCTCCCAGGGATGGCCAAGGGTTGGGATCAGCTGCTCTGGTCATGGGAAGAACGGCCATGGTGGCCATTGGGCATGGGGCGGCTCGACGAAGGTGGAATTCCAAAGTTCGGCTCCTCCCAAGGTCTCGGCCATGGTGTTTTTCGGCAATCCAGCGGCGGCCTGGCCGTGAGCATGGGTCACCTTCAGGGTCGTGGAGTCCGGGGCTTGAAGTTGGTGAAGTCGATTGGAGTTTGACATGTGTAAAGGCTTTGAATTAAAATGGAATGGAGAAGGGGTCATTTTGGCTTCAATTTGGTCAACCCATTGGTTTGGGTTGGGTGCACCTCCCCATGGCCTGATTTTGGACTTAGAGGATCAGTTGGGTCAGCCAAGAGTGAATGGTGTGGTCTCTATCCATGATGAGGTGGCTAAACATGGTTTAGAGTGTGTCATGGATAAGGTTAAAAAAGCTTAATGAAAGATTAGGAAAGGAGCCCCTCCTTTTACCATTAATGGCATGGTCACATGCCAAACTTTCATGGCTCCATATGGCTTGTGAATGGCTCACCCTTGGCTCCATTTGGCTTGGGAAAAGCTTGGGTCAATTTCATAAAAAAGGATTTAATAAAATTTTGATATTTTGATGGGAATTTGTATGGGGCTTGATTTGGAATTGTTTAATTGATGACTTTGAAACTTAGGGGCAATTTTGATTAAATGGATGATGAGGGGAAGTGCCATGTGGGCTTTAGATGAATTTGGGCTTTTGAATTTGAAGGAAGTGGGCTTTTAGGAAAGTTTAAGGGGAATGGGCTTTTGATTTTAGGATGGGCATTTGGGTGAAGATTTTGTGAAGGACCTTGTCAAATAAGTGTTATAATTGGTTTAGGGATGTTCTATGAAGGGCTTGGAGTCAATTTGGTGTGAGTTGGAGTTGAATTGGTTTGAATTTGGGTTTATTTGGTAAGTGGGCCTATGTAGGTCAAATTGGGCTAACTTGGGCCAATGTTGGGCTAGGGTTAAAATTGATGTAAAATTAATGTTGAGAAATATTTATGGAAGTGTTTCAAAGAGGTTTTGACTTTGGTTGGGCTTTGATTTTGGGGTTTGGGCTCATTTGGGTTAGGTTTGGGTTAGGTTTGGGTCATGGGTCCAAATTGGGCTTTAAGGCCAAAAGTGAAATTGGATCCAAATGTCAATCAAATTGGACTTACATTTGGTCTAGATTGGTATTGAGAATGTTGAATTGAAGTTTAGAATTGAATTGGACCAGAATTTGGGTCAATTGGGTAGGTTTGGTTTGACATTGGGTTCACTTAGGGTTAAAATGGGTCAAATTGGGGGTTTTGACAAAAGTAGGGTAAATTGACAAAATTGGTCCATGGTGTAGTTGGACAAAATGAAATTGGGAATATTTGAGATTTTCTGGAATTTTCTGGGAATTTTCTGAATTTTTGGATTTTTTGGCCAAGAGGGGTATTTTGGGTATTTGGAGGGTATTGGGAGGTATTTTTGGAATTTTTGGTATTTTTGGGTATGGATGATCAATTTGAGTAATGTGGAAATGTTTAAGATCAATTTTGAGGAATTTTGGGTGATTTAGGAAATTTTGAAAAATTTGGGTAATTTCAAGGGTTTTGGGTAGGCTAAGCGGGTGTAGGGTCCCGGGGGTCAAAAATTGAAAATTTGGGAAATTGAAGATTGGGTAGATGTAAGTGGAGTGAAATCATTTTGGTTGAGCCATGAAGCCATATCAAGCCCACATGAGCCATGAAGGGACTCATTTGAGGCATTCACTATGTTGTTCCTAACCCTCTTAGCCAAGGGCTTAGGGGTTAAGGACCATCCATGTGAATCACCTACATGAGTCGGGAGGTCAAGTTGGGTATGGGTGTGTTTTAGGAAGTGTGTGAAAGTGTAGTGTATAAGTGTAGTGTGTGTGTAAGTCAGCCCCTTCACCAGACCAGGCCTCCCAGGGCAGTCCTAAGGCCAAAGAGTCCTATAGGAACTCATCCTTAAACTTCCACATTTGATTTCAACCCTCTAGGTGATTAGTGGTCTATAGTCAAGTTTGTGGAGTTTGAAGGGAGTTAAGAAGTGGTTTGAGTTTCTAAAAGGTGGGTCCCAATTCTAGTCCTCTAAGATAGTCAAAGGAAAAACCTAAGGCTAGATCCTAAGCACTAAAAAGAAGAAGAGAAGACCTCATCAAAAATGAGGTCAACAGCGACCCCTTTTCAAAATAAAACACACAACCTAAAAATATGCCGACACTCACCGACAGCGAGCCCGATGTCGGCATATTTTTAGGTCGTGTTTTATTTTGAAGAGGGATCACTAATCTAAATACGTCGGCGAATTTTTAATTTAATTAAAATAAATAATTTGAAAAGTAGTATTTGATTTTGAAAATAATTTTAAATTTGAAGGTTTTAAGGTATGAGATTAAACCGATCTCACATCCCAAATAGTTTATATAAACGAGCACCGCACCACAAACCGTGTACCTATCCCTAAGGATAGACACACTGGCTTGATGGTGGGGCTTGATTAAATAAACTAGAAGATTAGTGACATCCGTTTGAGTACGTGAACCAATTTTATAAGCCGACAAGTTTCCCACAGCTAATATGAAAACATTAAACGGGGTTTATATTACTCAGGTTCTTTAAAATTCTCTATAAGGGCAAGCCACTATAGTTAATTACATCTTAAGTGACGGAATCACCTAAGAAAACTCTCGATAATAATCGATGATTACGCTCTCGAGAATTTGAAAGTTTAAGGTTTTCAAAGATTGAATTTTGGAATTTCGATAGGGAATGGATCAAATTTTGGAACATTTTGTTTTGTGAATCCAAAGGAAGAAAGGTAGGAGAAATCAACGATTCGAAGTGAACTTCGATAATTTCCGACTATCCTATCGTTTGGCTTGAATTTAGGAAAATCCTAATGTTTATTTAATATTTCAATCTTGCCAATTTTAATTAATTAGGGCTTATATTTGTATGATAAAATCAAACAAATAGCTTCAGAAGATGTGAGGGTTTATTGTCGTATCGGACGACTACCTCGGAATCCTAAGACCGGTTAGGGCTTAATTTGCAATGCAAATGCCTAACGAAGAGTTGAGGATTTATGTTGCACTAAGCGAGCTACCTCGAAATCCTATGGCTTTGTTGTTTTAATTCTAAGAAGAGTTTTGCTTGAAGTAGACTCGGAGTTTCTGCGATGACGATGGTCATGCTTGCCCACCATGCTCAGAGCTCCTTGTTGTTGCGAGAGGTTTAGTTTTAGAAATCATAAATCGGGGGATGAGAGAAGTGTTTTGGTTTAGAGAAAATCTTAATTTCCAAGTGTTTTTGTGTTTTAATTAAAACAAATCTTAAAGTTGATTATAACGACACCGGTTAAGATCCACGGTTCCATCCTTCGGCATCGTTATTTTTATCGGATTCACTTAGTCGAGATGAATTTGCTAAACTCAGCTGAATGAGTTCCACACTTTCATTTAGACAGTGGGAAATCCCGTTAGCAACACGTAGGTTACATCATCCGAGGTATTCCGATCATCCAACGGGACGTTTTAATTTAGTTGCAATTGTAGTTTTGTGTTACATTTGTGATTAAATTTTGAGTTGTTTTATCTTTTGAAATGTTGTGGCGGTGAATTTTATCTTGCAATGACTTTTAACTTAGTTTTGGTTTTAGTTTTAGGGACTATCCTAAAGGTGTGGGTTTTCATGCAACGGTTGTTTTATCATGCAAGAAAAGTAAACTGCATTTGCAATAAAGTAAATTGCAAGAAAGTAAATTGCAATAAAATAAAAGCGTACCGGAGGGTCTTCCCGTCATCCCAAGCTGCACTTAAAACACAATTAGAATATTTAAGCAAGTTCCTAGGTAAAGCTAAGGGAAAGGTTATGGTTTTCTACCAAGTTCATAATCCTATGGCTAGTCAGTCTCCTATGACGTCTAGGTTCTTTGTGTTTTGGTTTAAGGACGATTTTCTTCATCGAAGAATAATCAAATTCGATTGTTCTTATAAATATCCTATCATATTGAGGAAGTGCTTAAGAAGGATCTTAAACATCTTTTCGATATTTCTAGAATTATTTTAAGTCCGAATGAATTTAATTATATAAATGAATCGATCGTCAGAGGTTTTCAAGTCTTGTTAACTTGCTCGGTGAACTAGGACATTTGAATATCCTATGAGTAAAGTGACACTTCATTTAATGTTTTATTTAGGAGCTATAATAACTAAAGCTTTCAAGGGTAAGTTAGTATTCAAATGATTTGATTTAATTTAAAGGGTTTAAATTTGGAATAGTGTTCAAGTTGTTTTATATTTAGTTTAATTTAATTTAATTTGATTTGATGTTTAATTAATTTGATTTGATTTAATTTAATTTAATTATTTAATTTAATTTAATTTAATTTAATTTAATTTAATTATTTAATTTAATTTAATTTTTTAATTTAATTTAATTTAATTATTTAATTTAATTTAATTTAATTATTTAATTTAATTTAATTTTAATTAATTTAATTTAATTGTTTAATTTAATTTAATTTAATTTTAATTAATTTAATTTAATTGTTTAATTTAATTTAATTTAATTATTTAATTTAATCTAATTTAATTTTTAAATTTAATCTTAATTTAATTTATCTTTAATTTACTTTATTTTTAATTTTAATTGAAATTAAGTCTTTTAATATTTTAAATTTGAGTTATCATTTTAATTAAAAATTGAGTATTAGTTGATATAATTAATTTAGGGATTTTTAAATTAAAGAATAAATCTCTTCCTAATAAAGATCCCTTATTTTAATAATTCCAATTTTATTATTCTTCAAATTTAATCTATTATTTAATTAAAGTTTAATCATTTTAAAATTATTTAATGGGTTTCTACCCTTTAATTATTTAAATTTCAATCATCCAAATCAGATTAGGATCAAATATTTTACTTGTTGATTTTTTATTAAACCTAAAGTTTTAATTAAGGATTAAAGATTTTAATTACCATTTTACCCTTTAAGCTTAATAATTTCATAACTCACTAAATTGAACTCAAATGAACTTGAAATTTTTATGTGACTTTACTCATATGTCAATAAAGACATGAGAGGAGAAAATGTGATTTTTCTGTATTTAATTTATTTATATAATTATTTTTGGTGAAAAATAGAGATTTTCAAGGAAAATTTGATAACATGACCAAGGGAAAAGTTTCTGTCCTTAAGAAAATTAGGGGACATTCCTAATGACCAGAGAAGCACTTGGACCAATTTTGGTGATTTTTTGAATTATATTATTATTTATTATAATTATTTTGAGTTTTGGAGTGTTAATTAATTTAAAAATAAGATAAATGTTGAAAAATGGATTTTATATTTTTCAAAAATCTCTCTGATATTAAGGAAACCAGAGAAACAAATTTTGCAATTTTCTGATTTTTCTATGATTTATAATAATTATTTTAGTGAAAATGCTAGAAAATACATTTTTTTAATTTTAAAATTACCCTAGGGCTTTAAAATTTAATATCTCACTAAATAGACTTAGGAAAAATGTGGGATTTGTTCCTAAGTGATTAAAATTCAAAATGTGACATTTTGGTGAATTTTATTATTTTTGTGATTTTTATTATTTTTTAATTATTAAAAATATTAAAATATTATTAAAAATCAACTTTTTTAGAAAATTGAAATTTTAATTTTCTTGGGTTCCCCTGATATCAGAGAGGCTCCAAAACCAATTTGGTGAATTTTAAAAAAATATTTTAAAAGTTATGAATTTTTAAAGTTTAAAATGGCTAAGTGGCTTAATCGACCCGATTAGTGGGGCTAACCGAGTCCAATTGACTTCAAATTTTTATGGTGGATTCCTCTGATCCTAAAGGTCAGTGGAGAATTGATTTCAAGTCAATTTGATGCCTGGTTAACTCTAATTAATTAAAGACCTATTTTAGGTGTTTAAGCCAGATTAGGGTTAATGCGAGTGAATTAACTCGAGTCCTATTTTTCCTAGAGTTCTGCTGGTCATAAGGAACATCACCAAATATTTCTAGAATTTATTTCACAACATGCTAATTTTTGGAATTAAAATACTCAAAACGGCAACATGCATTTGAAAAATAAATAACTTTTCACAGAGATGGCCTCGACCTTGGAAAATTCGGGGAATGTTCCCGAGTTCGGAGGCTTAAAGCCCTATGGTCTCATGCCATGGTGAATTGTATACATGCATGGAGAATTAAATGTATGCAGAGAGTAAATAAATTATAAAAAATAAAATACTTAATGAAATTAAATGATTTCTTTTCCACATTATTCTCCTACGTTCATTTGAGCAAGAGGGTATTTTTATTTTATTTTTGTGATTTTTCTACACAGAGATATGGATTTTTGAAGTTTAGGGAATTAAATAAATAAGAAAATACCCTAATTTTCTATTTATCCACGCGGCGCCGCGTCGGCCTCGGCGGCTCCGAAACGCCGCGTGTCGCGCTCCCATTCGACGCCGCCATCCGAGTCGGCGGCCGGGCCCGCGGTTCTCGTACCGTCTCCCGGTCCAGACGCGATCCTGGCCGTCCGTGCGCGCGTGTATCGAATGGACGGCATCCGTTCATCGTCCCCAAGTGTTCTCGCCCGATAGCCGTCCACACTAAATCCACTAATATCTCGCTCGATACTCGATGGATTTTTATGTTCTTATGCTTCTATGGATTCGTCTTGAAGAGACGAACACATCTATACGGCTAACATGCATTGGAACTAAGGCATTTGAAATGGAGAATCTTCGAAAGCTCGGGATGAAGAGTTAGCTCATACCTTGGCTCGGAGAAGTGTGGCTTCGATCGAGAGTTGTTGCACCTTCGATTGGGTCTAGCAAGACTCCGGATGAAGTCTCTGATGCAGTGGATTGTCTAGCTATGAAAGTGACCACAGCCGATCACAAAGCTTGGAGGCTGGAGCAAGCTGGGTGGCACTGGAGATGGGGCTTTCGGTGGGAAACTTCTCCTCTTGGTCCGGTGAAGGTGTAGGACCGATCGATTTGAGGATTGGCTCAGCGTGGCAAAGTGTCACTGGTTTTGGGTGGAATTTCGGTTGAGAAATTGGGCTCTGTTGGTGGGGATTAGGGCAAATTGACACTTGGGGATCAAGCTGCTCTCGGGATGGTGAAGGGTTTGAAACAATTTTGGCGGAGTTTCGGCGAGGTTTGTGCTTGGCTCCCCTTTGGCCGAGAGGGTGAGGGGTTTAAATAGGAGAGGGTGGAAGGCCTCCCGGGGGAGTTAGGGCTTGGGATCGATCTGCTACGGTGAGGAGAAGATCGGCCATGGTAGCCACTGGGGATGGGGCGGCTCGGCAAGTGAGAATTTCAATGTTGGCTCACATGTGAACTTTCGGCCATGGTGTTTTCCGGCGGCCTGGTGGCCGGCCGGCCGAGCATGGGTCACCCTCGAGGTCGGGTGGGTCGGGGCTGGAGGTTTGTGCGATCGATTGGCCATGGACATGTGTAAAGGCTTTGATCCGAAGTGGAATGGGGCATGGCTAGATTTGAACCTAAATGGGTCAACCCACCCATTTGGGCTAGGTGCACCACCCAAGGCCTGGTTTTGGCTGAGGAAAAGTGATTTGGCTCGAGCATAATCAGTGGGGTCGAGTCGCCATCCAAGCACGATTAGGCTTAAGCATGGTTTAGTGGAAACATGGAAGTGGTTAATCACCTTTAGGAATTAAGGAAAGAGCCTCCTCCTTTTGCCCAAAATGGCATGGTGACATGTAAAGAGGCTCTCATGGCTTGCATATGGCTTATGCATGGCTCCATGGCTCCATTTGGCTTGGGAAAAGTAAAGTCGATTTCATGGAAATGGATTTAAGGAAAATTTTGGTATTTAGGGGTGATTTGGCATGAGGCTTGATTTGGAATTATTTGATGATGAATTTAGGACTTAGGGATGATTTTAATTGAAAGTATGATGAGGGGAAATGTCATATGGGCCTTGGAAGAATTTTGGGCTTTTTTGAAAGGGTTTTAGATGGGCTTTTAAGATGGATTAGGAAAGTGGGCTCTTGAATTTTAAAATGGATTTTGGGATGAAATTTTGTAAAGAGGTTGGGCCAAATAATTATTGGGTTTAGCTCATGGATGTGTCATGAGTGACTTGAAGCAAATTTGGGGTAGTTTGGACTTGAATTGGGTTGGATTTGAATTCTTTTGGTGAATGGGCCAATGTAGGTCGAATTGGGCTAACTTGGGCCAATGTTGGGCTAGGGTTGAAATTGATGTAAAATAAATATTAAGAAATGTTTATGGGAGTGTTTCAAAGAGGTTTTGGCTCTGGTTGGGTTTTAATTTTGAGGTTTGGGCCTATTTGGGTTAGATTTGGGTTTAGGTCGAAATTGGGCTTTTTGATTTTGGGTTGAATTTGAGTGGGGTTTGGGTCAAAATCTTGGGCAAATCATGTTAGTGTTTTGTTTATGAGGATGTTAAGGAAGGTTTAGAAAAGATTTGGGGTTAATTGGAGTTGAATTGGGTTAGTTTGGGCTGAGTTTGGGTCATGGGTCCAAATTTGGGCTTTAAGGCCCAAAGTGAAATTGGATCCAAATGTCAATCAAATTGGACTTGGATTTGGTCTAAATTGGTATTGGGAATGTTGAATTGAAGTTTAGAATTGAATTGGACCAAAATTGGGGTCAATTGGGTATGTTTGGTTTGACATTGGGTCCACTTTGGGTTAAAATGGGTCGATTTGGGGGTTTTGACAAAAGTAGGGTAAATTGACAAAATTGGCCCATGGTGTAGTTGGACAAAATGAAATTGGGAATATTTGGGATTTTCTGGAATTTTCTGGGAATTTTCTGAATTTTTGGATTTTTAGGCCAAGAAGGGTATTTTGGGTATTTGGAGGGTATTGGGGGGTTTTCTTGGAATTTTTGGTATTTTTGGGTATGGATGATCAATTTGAGTGATGTGGAGGTGTTTGGGATTGATTTTGGAAAATTTTAGGTAATTTGGAGATTTTGCGAAAATTTGGGTAATTCGAGGTTTTGGGTAGGTTTAGTAGGTGTAGGGTCCGGGGGTCAAAAATTGAAAATTTGGGAAATTGAAGATTGGGTGAATTTGGGTGGGGTGAAATCATTTTGGTTGAGCCATGAAGCCATTTCAAGCCCATATGAGCCATGAAAGGACTCATTTGAGGCATTCATTATGTTATTCTAACCTCTTAGCGAGGGCTTAGGGGTTAAGGACCATCCATGTGAATCACCTACATGAGTCGGGAGGTCAAGTTGGGTATGGGTGTGGTTTTAGGAAGTGTGTGGAAATGTAGTGTGTAAGTGTAGTGTATAAGTGTAATGTGTGTGTAAGTCGGCCCCTTCACCGGACCGGGCCGCCAGGGCGATCCTAAGGCCGAAGAGTCCTATAGGAACTCATCCTTTAAACTTCCATATTTGATTTCAACCCTCTAGGTGATTAGGGGTCTATAGTCGAGTTTGTGGAGTTTGCGGGGAGTTTAGAAGTGGTTTGAATTTCTAAAAGGCGGGTCCCGATTCTAGTCCTCTAAGATAGTCGAAAGGAAAAGCTTAAGGCTAGATCCTAAGCACTAAAAAGAAGAAGGAAGACCTCATCAAAAATGAGGTCAACAAATGGACCCCCGATAGGTGTGGTGAGCTGACGGAGCACACCGCGCGTATTGGTGTTGACCGAAGCGATCAACAAAACCAACACGGATGTCCAAGTGACGAACTTAGGACGAAGTAGAAGAGTTCTGTTGGGGAGTGTCAAGTATATCTCCGGAGCCGGAGATTTCTTGAACTCTCGTCGGGGAAAGGAAAAGGAGGTAAATCCCGAATCACATGATGCGAGGAATTTCGATTTAGATTTTATTTTGCTTCAATTTATGTTTTGATGTGTGAGTTTAAATTTTAGTTTGGAGTTTCGATTTAGATTGAAGTTTTGTCGAAATTAATTTGAGGGATTTGATTTGAAATGAAAATTAGGATTTTGAGGTTTTAGATGTAACATCTCCGACCTCGAAAGAAGATTGAATTGATTAGATTGAACCGTTGCAACGAGAAGATATCTCGGAGCAAAGTGGTGTTGGATGTAAAATCCTTAACCTCGAGAGTTTGATTTCGATTTGATGTATTTCATTGCGATAGGGAAAAGATCCTAAAGCGATGCGAGTCTTGGATGTAAAATCCTCGACCCAAAAGGTTTGAATTTTGATGTATTTCGGTGCTGATAGGAAGAGAATCCTAAAGCGGTGCGGTCTTGGATGTAAAATCCTCGACTCGAAAATTTGAATTTTGATGTATTTCGAGTGCGATAGGAAGAGAATCCTAAAGCGGTGCGAGTCTTGGATGTAAAATCCTCGACCCAAAAGTTTTGAATTTTGATGTATTTCGGTGCGATAGGAAGAGAATCCTAAAGCGGTGCGATCTTGGATGTAAAATCCTCGACCCAAAAGTTTGAATTTTGATGTATTTCGGTGCGATAGGAAGAGAATCCTAAAGCGGTGCGGTCTTGGATGTAAAATCCTCGACCCAAAAGTTTTGAATTTTGATGTATTTCGGTGCAATAGGAAAAGGATCCTAAAGCGGTGCGGTCTTGGATGTAAAATCCTCGACCCAAAAGTTTTGAAGTTTTGATGTATTTCGGTGCGATAGGAAAAGGATCCTAAAGCGGTGCGAGTCTTGGATGTAAAATCCTCGACCTCAAGAGTTTTGAGTTTTGATGTATTTCGGTGCGATAGGAAAAGGATCCTAAAGCGGTGCGATCTTGGATGTAAAATCCTCGACCCGAAAGTTTTGAATTTTGATGTATTTCGGTGCGATAGGAAGAGGATCCTAAAGCGGTGCGGTCTTGGATGTAAAATCCTCGACCCAAAAGTTTGAATTTTGATGTATTTCGGTGCAATAGGAAAAGGATCCTAAAGCGGTGCGATCTTGGATGTAAAATCCTCGACTCGAAGAGTTGAATTTGAATTTGATGGATTTGATATGAGATCTTAGAAGATCATGCGATTTGATAAGATTGAATTTGGAAATTTGGAAATTTGGAAGGATGAGTTTGAACTCGATTGAAATTTGATTTAAGATTTGATTTGAAATTTGAAAGATCAAGTTTGAAACTTGATCGAGATTGGATTTAGATTTTGATTGAGAATTTGATTTGGAATTTGTGAAGATGGATTTGATGAATTTGATTTTGAAGTTTGGAAGGATGGAATTTGATTCGGAATTTGGAAAGATTGAATTTGAAATTTGATTGAGAATTTGCTTTGTGATTTGATTTATCATTCATGTTGATTTCGTTTGTCTTTTAATGGTTCAAATTTTATTTTATTGTTTATTTAATGTTCATGTGAACTTAGTGTTTGTCATTTTTAGATTTTTTTTTAGAAAGTTTTCTTTTATTCTCTTTTTTATTTCTTTTCGTTCTTTGTTCGAAGTTCATTTAACTTTAATGGCGTTTCCCAATCAATTTGCACAAAAGAGGTGAAGGCCAAAAACGTGACATGGTCACTTTCATTCCAATCATGTTGAAAATACGTCGTACAACTCGATGCGGAATATATTTCATACAATCCATGTAGACTCGAAACGGATTGTGTATGATCTTTGTTGATCCATCGAAAGAATCATACGTCAAAAATCCATGTACGAATAGTGAGGTACATGGTCGATAACATCACCTTCCAAGCCATCCTTGGCAAGGATGCTGAGTTGGATGTACATTGGAGGTGTGATATTTCCCATGTAACTCACGGCTCGTAAGGCCGGAGGTTCTCTAGCTACGGATACGGTTGGAAATGGTAAGGTATTTTCTTGTCGTCCATCCTCACGAAAGTAGCGAGATTCGCTCCACTGGCACCCCGGTATGCAATGCTTTGCGATATACTGCTCCGTTACCTTGCGGTATCATGACGGAACCCACCGGTAAAGGTATCTTTGCGGCCCTCGGAACTCACCCGGGCACTGCTATCCGGAGGTCGGATCCGAACATGATGTTGCACTCATTCGAGAAAGAGACTGTGCGAAAGGTCGACGAAGTCGTGGTGATCGATATGTGGGGGTATGCGGTCACCCTGTTTGTAGATGTTGATAATGCGGCTATTGGGTATGCAATCTGCTGGCGATACCCTCCATGTTATCAATCTTTTCACCATTCTCTTGATAACTAATGGCATCGGATCTACTTGCCCATGACGAAGTATCCACGGTGGGTTTCCCTTCTGTCTTCGACAAAGTTGTAGCGACATCCGCATTGTATTGTGATTCTTCCTTTCCACGGCATCCATCTCCGGGGTTCGAGTATGTGTTTTCCCTCGGGCGGCTGCTCGGCCCATTCTTTTCGGATCCGGATACGGTCCACGATTTCTTTGTTGTTCATACTGCGAGAATACGTCGGTGTGTAGCTCGAGGCCTTCTAGTATGTTGATTCTTCTTCCTTTAATTCTCTCGAAGTATTCGAAAGTTTTCTTTTCAACATTACGCATCCTCTCCGGCTCGTATTCGGAATGATCGCAGGATGGCGAGGCCTTGTGACATATTGTGGGATATATGGTTCAATCCCTTCACGTTCCCCTGCATACCTCGGCTCCTCGGGGATGATGCACGTCGGGACATCCCCGGGGTTGCTTCTGCAACAAGGTCATGCACCTTGCTTGGTGGTTCTATCCGGTGGCGTGGTAGCCTTCTTTCTTCGATCTTACGGAGATTTCCACAGTTCTTTTCGTTATTCTAGGAGGTGGCCTCCTTTCTTCGAGTTCTCGGTGAGCCGGTGTCCTTGAAATGTGATGTGCTTGGCATTAGCGAGTGTCTCATCGTGGCTGGTCCGCGGCTAGTTTTGTTAACATTTTACGGATGCGGCGATTCTTATTTCTTCGTTGCGTGGCCGTGAGAGTAGCCCTCCGAACTTCTTGAATCTCGCGGGCGCGGCGGCGGCAAGCTTGCCCTCCGCTTGTAGTGACTACGGACTTCATTTTCTTGTCTTCTTCGGTGTTTGCTTTTCTTTTCTTGTTGTTGGATTGGTGGCTTGGGCCACCCACTTTCATCCTTGTACTGCCGGGTAGTTCTTCTCGGTTAGCCGGGACCCGGTCACTTTCCTCGTCTTGTAGGCTCTGCGGTGCGAAATGCGAGTCGATCTCGATTATCGCTCCATCTTTCACCCTCTTTTCATCGAGTGCGAGGCTTACGCCATTCTTAAAGTTCGAGACCAACCGCCTGGTTCGACATTTCCCTGCGAAAAGACAAGGAAAAGGATCGGGAGGCTATACTAAGAACAAGAACATTAAGAAAATGTTTATTAAAGATACATTTTTTATTATTCTTATATTTTGAAATTTAACGGGAATGAAGTAGGATAAGATGCGGAAAGAGATCTTGATTTGAAAAAGGAAACAAGGAAAACTTAATTATCATGATTTTATTTATCTTAGCACATTTTATTATTTTTTGGGTTCGGACCCGATCACAAGTAATTACTTCACCCGTGTTTCTTAGGGATGAAGAATTCATTCCTTCGAAACATCGGGTAGCGTAATATTTTTTCAAGTATCGTCCGTTGATTGGAAGCATATGTCGTTCTCCACGGCAATTCACTAGGCGGTAGGAACCTCCACGAGTATCTTGCTTCAACCACAAACGGTCCTTCCCGAGTGGGTTCAAATTTTCCTCCTATCTTGCGGTGTGCGAGAATAGGTCTCTTGAGAACGAGAACTAAGTCACCAACTTTGAAGGTTCTTGGGCGGACCAGGTTTGTCATGGGCTTGAACCATCTTAGCTTGATATAGTTCTAAATTACATTGCTTGCTGCCAAGTCTTTTCCCTTCCAAGCTTTCTAATTCTTCGAGTCGTAATCCGGCGTTTTCTTCGTCGTGATCTTGTTTGCAGTTGCAATTCGAGTGAAGGAAGCTGAACCTCTAAAGGTAACACTTGCCTCGGACCCATACACCGGAGCGTAAGGTGTAGCTTGAGTAGGGGTTACGAAGGTTGTCCGGTAGGCTAGTAAGGCTTCTAACAATTTCTCGTGCCAATTTCTCTTATTATCGTCCGGGGTTTTCTTTAAGATTTGAACGAGAGTTTTATTAAAAGCCTCGGCGAGGCCGTTTGCTCTTGGGTAGTAAATTGTTGAGTATCGCCGGTCGATTCCGTGTCTCACGACAAAATTGTTGATTTGTGTGCTTCGAATGTCGACCCATTATACGAGATGATCTGCGCGGCACTCCGAAACGGTAGACAACTTGGTTCTTGAAAAGCTGTAGCACGTGGTGTGCTTTCACTTCTCTAAAGTGGAGCCGCACGCCCACTTGGAAAAGTAATCCGTAGCTGCAAGAATGAAACGATGTCCTTTTGAAGATGGTGGTTCTATCGGACCCACTATATCCGTGCCCCAACATTCAAATGGCCGCGACGCAATTGTCGGGTGTAGCACATTTGGAGGTTGATGTAGAACCACTCCGTGCACTTGGCATTGGTGACGGCTCTTGGCGATTTTCATGCGGTCGGTCATCATCGAGGGCCGGTAGTACCCTAGTCTTTTAATTTTCATTTTCATCTTTGGACCGTGAGTGAGCGCCACGAGTCCGAATGCACCTCTTTAACAATTTCACGGGCCTCGGACCCGCTTAGGCACCTTAGCCGCATTTGATCGAAAAGACCTTCGTATAATGTGTTGTTTATTAATGCGTAGGACGGAGTTCTTTTCTTGATCGATGGGCCGACGACCTATCGTCCGGTAGCTTTCCGTTTGCGAGTAGTCTCATCGATGGTCGTCGCTGATCTTACGTGTTTTTACATCACTACTGCTGTCGATTCTTTTTCTTTTCTCGATTTGTGTATCGTGTCTATGTCGAGTCGTGATAGGACTCGACGTCAGTGAGCCGACACTTCACCGATTCATCTTGCAAACGAGGCAAATTCTTTTGCGAGACGGGCTAAAGCATCTGCTAAAGCATTCTCTTTTCTAGGAATTTTGTAGATTGTCACATTTGGAATGCTATTCAGCAATTTGTATGGCATCTTGGAAGTATTGTTCGAGTCTTGGTTTAAAAATTCTGTATTGTCCGACGATCCGTTGAATGATTAACTGTGAATCCCGTAGATGTTGATGTCTGTTATCCCCATTTGAATGGTTAATTCCAATCCCGTTATGAGGGCTTCGTGATTCGCTCGTTGTTTGTACACGGTTACGTCGAGTGGTAGGAGTATCTTAACATCCCCGCTCCGGTGTTATAAAGATTAGCCCGATTCTGCCTTACAGGACACTATCACTTGCGATTCTTCGTCTTTGTGTGCTTGAAGATGCTCCGTCGAAATACAATTCCCAACGTCGATCATCGGGGTCTTCTAGGCTCATTATTTGTTCATGCGGCGGATCGTCATTGAGAGGAGATTCGGCCGGCAAAGGGTGTCTTTGCGAGGAAGTCTGCTAAGACTTGTCCCTTCTACGGCACGCAGAGGCACGAAAGTTATATCGAATTGCAATAATATCATTGACCATCCGGCAAGTCTGCCGGAAAGTGTTGGACGAGTCATCGAGTATTGCAATGGATTAAACTTCGAGATCGAGGTTGACCTTATGAGAAAGCATGTAATGCACGAGCTTTTGAGCGGCGAAGATCGGGGCCAAACAATGCTTTTCAATTGCGGGATACCTTACCTCCGTCGGAAGTAAACGACGGCTTAAGTAGTAAAGAGCATTTTCTTTACCCTCATCATTGACACAGGCTAACGGGGCTCAGGAAGTCGTCTAGAGCCGCGGTGTAAAGTATCGACGATCTACACGAGGCCGGGGCTGCTAAGACGAGGAGGTGTCATTAAATATTGTTTAATGTCTTCGAAGGCCTTCCGGCATTTCTCTTCCCAAATAAATTTGGCGTCCTTTTTAACTAGTGCGAGAAAGGTGACACCTACTGACGGGTTTGAGATAAAGCGTCGAAGATATGCCGACTTCCCTTGAAAAGATCGTAGTTGTTTTAAGGTTTTGGGAGGCGGCATTTCTAAGATGGCTTTAATCTTCTCCGGGTCGATTTCAATTCCACGATGTCGGACAACGAATCTAAGAATTTCCGGAGGTGACGCCGAAGGCGCATTTTAAGGGATTCATCTTAAGGTTAAATTGTCTTAATCGTTCGAAAACAATTCTCAAATCATACGAAGTGGTTTTCCTTTACTTTGCTTTTGATGACGACATCGTCCACGTAGCACTCGACTTGATTGTGGATGAGATCATCAAAAATTCTTGTCATTGCTCTTTGGTAAGTTGCTCCTGCGTTCTTCGATCCGAATGGCATCACCGTGTAGCAAAATACTCCGATCGGCGTTACGAATGCGTAAGCTTTTCATCTTACGGAGCCATTTTTATCCGGTTGTATCCACGAAGATCCATCCATGAATGAGAATATTTCATGTGTCGAAGCAATATCGATCATCGGTTACGGAATCGGTAGAGGGAATTCATCTTTTGGACATGCCTTGTTTAAATCTGCGAAGTCCACACAAATTCGATACGACCATTCTTCTTTCGGCTGGCACCACATTGGCTAACCGAGTCGGGTATTGTTCTTCACGGACAAATTTAGCGTCTATTAGCTTTTTAACTTCGGCTATGACTTGTTGTTCGATTTCTAGACGCATTCTTCTGGGACCTTGTCGGCTGGAACAGTAGGATCCACTCCTAGCTTATGGACTGCAACCTCTGGAGCTAATCCTGGCATTTCATCGTAGCTCCAAGCAAAACAGTCTTTAAATTCCATTAATAACTTGATTATTTCTTCGGAGTCTTCTTTATTGAGTAAGGAGCTAACAAAGGTAGGTCTAGGCTCTTCGCTAGTACCCAAGTTAACTTCCGTTAACTCATCTATTGTGGATTTAATTTCTTCTTCGAATTCGAGTGGAGCGTCTCCAATTTGTAAATCTTCGAGTTCGTACGTAGTTTCCATGCGGTTTTCATTGGACTTGCAAGTGACAACCAAGCAAAATTCGGTATCGTCGGTGACCCTACGTGCCGAATCCGAGTCCATACTTTGAATTGGGAGGACGGCCGGAGTTATTCCATAACTTTTCAAAATGTTGTGATTGGCCTTTTGTCCATTGTCGAGGTAAGAAACCACGTTGAATTAAATTTTGAACACGGGGAGAGTACCACTCGAAAGGTAATTCCATTAATTCGATGAAGTGACATCTTCGAATTGTACATTATTTTCAGTTTTGGAGGAAGAAGCACCACGGTAGAATTTGATCGGCTTTGCACCGTCACTACGTACCTCTTTGACCTCCATACCCTCGATCTTATTAGAATGGATCGGAGTTAGGGTCATAGTATGTACGTAGTGGTTAATCTTCTCGTACATTGATTTGTATTCTTCGTTCTTTTCATCTTCGAGGGAGATCTTGTATTGCGGCTTCTTTCGACTTATTGTTGCTTGCTTCTTGCTTGATTTCTTTTTCTTCTTCGAACTATCATCCCGATCAACATTGATGGTTGGTTTCTTCAGTCCGATTGTCCTAGTGTCTCTACCACGGCCTCGTCCCGGCCTCGACCTCGGATGCGAGTTGTGGAGAAACCTTCACCATCTCGCCGGAAGGGAGTGGTGAGTGGTTGTTGGACTAGAACTTCGGGTTCTTCGTTGTCTCGAACTTTCTTTGCTTTATTTGTTACGGTGTCTCTGGAGAAGATTGTTTTCTTTGGCGGTGCATAATAAGCCGCATCTTCATGGATTCCAATTTCATGTACGGAGAATGGTTGTAAGTCTCCTTTGATGCACTTTGTTCCCCTCCATCGTAATATTTGATGCCTGATGCGAGAGATGATGGTACCATCCTGTTTTCATGTATCCATGGTCGGCCTGATAGAGCGTTGAACGACGTTTCGAATCGATTATATGAAATTTTGCGGTTGTCTTTGCTAAATCACCGGTCTTCATCGGTAGCGTTATTGACCGAGGGCTCTTTCTCCTTTACGGTTGAATCCTCTTAATAACATTTTGTCGGCCTCGAGCTCACGAGCATCAATTTCCAAGTATGCTAGTGTTCGAAGACTCATTATATTGATTGATGCTCCTGGATCCACCAATACTGCGGAGAGCGTAAACTTCCCGATTGTAAGCCCGAAATGTACAACGGTCGGTTGTGATCTGCTGCATCCCAAGTAGTAGGTCATTGTACGTGAAGGTGACACCTCGTTGTTCCTTTAACGAGCAAACCTCATCCAAGGAATCTCCGGCCATTTGAGCTAAGCAAATTTCCGGATCGAGTAAGGCCTTGATCGAGCTTCTCTCATCTCCTTTGATAAGATGAGAGCATCGTAAATGCTCGGTTGGCCGGTAGTTTCCTAAGATGGGCTAGCACGTTGTAGTCCACTTTGTTCTCCTGTGTCTCGGCTTCTTCTCGAATGGGTATGTCTTCTGGCAGGGTTGGTTCTTCTTGAACAACCACACTTTCCTTTGTCTTTTGGACCCATTCTTGGAGGTAGAACTTTTCCACTTCTTAGGTTGACTTCTGTAATTTCTTCGAATCTAGTATTGAGTTTGTCGGTGTCTCCTCTCGAATCGGAATGGTCGGCTCTTACGGATTATCTTCCAAATGCGAAGGCTCTAACTCTATCGTAGCTGGAGCTCCTCGAAACTCACAGATAGATCCGTTGCTTGTTGAACTCTCGTAGCCTCCTTGATGGATGCCTTCTTCGTCATTTTGATCGTCGAGATCATGTATGATTTGAGAATTGTTGTTGGTATCGAAATCGACGCCCGGATTGTCGCTAGTTACGTAATCGTTAGAAACGATCAAAACGTAGCCAACGCCATCACCCTTATCATTATATGATCCCACCGAAGTGAGCGAGATAATCATACAAAATCGAGAGGTTCGAGGGATTTCTCCCCGAATCGGAAACAACTATCCTAGGATAAGCGGCCCCTAGTCTAGCCTTAGGAATCTCGGTCCCCTCTTCTTCGTCGATTTTCTTCTTCTCTTCGATTTTCTCCTGTCGAGGTGGTTCCTCCATCGCAAGTGATAGTACGGCTTAACGGGTCTCGAACTCGAATTGAAGCTCGCACCGAAGCGGTTCGGATGTTGTCTAAAATCTTCTTCGAAGATCTCGTCCGAGGCGGTAGTCCATCCATCGTCGGTTGCATAGGGATCTATCGGAATGACGGGATCGGTTGAGATAACATTGACGGAACCTCCTTTACGGGGTTCCTTCATGTACTCCTTCGGGATTGTTATATTTCCTTTCCGAAGGTTGTCGTTGAGCCAACTTTTGAAGGTAATGCGGTCTTCATCTTGTGCCCGAGCATCCGATGGTAGGGGCGAAAGTTGGGATCACCTTTCTTGTTGACTTCCTCCAGTCTTTTGGGCTCTGGCAGTGGAAATCTGGAGTTTTCATTAAGCTACGGAACATCTTTGAGTGCTTGCTTCATTTTTGAACGGATATTCTGCGCTCGAAGCTCCCTCGATGTACGTTGCGGACGAGACGGTTGTTCATACTTGCGGAGACGACCGATCGTTGGACCGGGGTTGCTTGGTAATTTTGTTGTGGTTCTTCGCGGCCGTTACGGTGGTATTTGCATCGGTTGTTTGCCTTTGTCAACTGCTGCAACGACCCCGGATTTCTTTTCGAAAGTCTTCACCGGCTTCGCGTCCGTCTTGTCGGCAAAACTTAATTGCTTCGCCTCTTCTTGCAAGCTTCCGGCCTTGCTTAACAACTTCTCGAAAGTCTTAATAGTGAATCCCTTGAGGAGAAGTGCTTATCGGGCCGTGAATGCTTTTAAGCGAGATGCCGACTGCATGTTGTTCTTGCAGTTGTGGTTCACACTTCATGCTTAAGTTTCTCCATCGAAGTATGTAATCCACTAAAGTTTCATTCGGCCTTTGTTTCTCTACCACTAAATCACCTATAGTGATGTGGTGCTGAGCTCCGGCAAATCGCTTAATGAAGAGGCTCTCTAGCTATGAGAATGTCTTTACAGATCCGTTGGGTAATTCTGCATACCAGTCGAAGGCGATTCACGACGGATGCGCTAACGAGCCGTCGGAAGAGTAGCGCATCGCTCCCGCCGGCATTGCAACAAGCGGCACGAAAGTGTGCGACATCTTCGTCGGGGGTTCCCGGTTCCGTCGAAGGTCTTAAACGAGAGGTGGTACGAAGCCCTTTGGGTATTGGACGGCGTCGAATTCTTCGGGTAAGGTCTACCGTCCGAATAGATGTCCCGTTCTTCGATTGTGCTAGGGCTTCTCGCACTTGCTGTTCTACCAAGTTCTTGATATCCTTTTCGGGGATCATACTTTGTGTTGTATCCTTTTTAATCTGGTCATCCCCATTGACGGATGTAATTTCCTTCCCTCCGTCTACGATGTGAATGACTTCTGGGGGTGTCTCTCTATGTGGTTGTACTTGACTTTGGAGAGTGGCTAGAGCTATGGCCATCTCTTCCATCCTCTTCGCCATTTGAGCGATCGTGTCGTCCTTTTCTGAAGGCTGTCTCTTCATCGGTTCCGGCTCCTCTCTTTCTGCGGCTGCGGGAGCACCTTGAGAAGATGATGAAGCTCGTGTCTCAACCATGTTGATTTCGCATATTCGTTGTCCATGAATTCCGATGAGTCGATCTCATCTCCGAACTTTTCTTCTCTTTCTTTTGCCAACCGTCGGATGTCGGTTCTCGACTTTTCCATGGCATCTTCTAGCGGAGCTTTCGTGTATCTTTGTGGTTGTCATGCGATGGTTGCGGGTCCTTTTTCACGAGTCCCCTTCATCGCGGTAGCACTTTCTTCGGATTCCAGCCTCTCGGCGAGACTTTCTTTCTCGAGCTGTCTTGTTTCGGTCTCAGTCGCCCGTAGTGGGACGCCACACCATCCTTCTAGCGGCGGAAGGTCTGTGACCGAGATGGTGCATCGGCCAAATGCTTGGAAGGTGGTATCCTCCCTAATCCGTAACCACGATACTACGACGGGCGGGCTAGCCTTCATTCTCTTGCTTGGCTTTTCTATCATGACGGCGGGTTCTACTCGGGGCCCGAGACGGGATTTGACCAGCACCCGCCCCATCCTTCGTAGAATTTCCGACACGGGGCGGTTTTCCTTCCTTGCTAGCTTTTCTACCAAAGTTTGCGGTCGAGCAAACGGCGTAGTTCCGGTTCTTTTCTTGCGGCTATCGTTGTAGTATGCGGGTCGTGGTAATGTGGCGGCAATCTTTCGAACATTCTCTTCATCCTCTGCGGCGGAGAGGGATGGAACCTGCTTCCTCCCAAAAGTGGTATGTAGTCGAGCGAGTGGTGTATATTACGGTAGCGGTGTATATTACGGCAGCTACGGAATTTCCTCCGGGAAGGCAACCTCGGCGGCTCGGCTTCCCGGCGATCCTTCTATTTCTATTTCTTCTTTGGGTCTTTGTCGGCGAAGGAATCTTCGAACTGGACCCGATTTCGAAGACGAGAAGGTCTTACGGGAAGATCCGTACCCTCCACGGTAACGGAGTTTATCATAGTTACGGATTCCTTTCCCCTTTGATTTGGCGAAGTCGGGGTAGGTGCGGAAACAACTAGACCGGTGGGGGTAGTGAGAACGGTCCTCCTGCGGACGGCGGTACTCCTCCTAGTCGGGACCCTTTGCGGGGAGGAAACTCTTGGGTCGACCTAAGGTTGAACTCGAGCGAGTGGTTCCTCGGCTTCGGATACCTTGTTCGTCGGTGCAAGAGGGAGACGTCGGTGACCTTGACGTTCGTGTTTTCAAACCCACGTCCAAATCGGATGACCCCATTGTCGGGCGGTTCATCCTTATAGACGGCGAAGTCCAGTCCGTTGGTGAAGGAGAAAATCGGTTTCGGGGCTTCCATTTACTGCGAGGTAGATTACGGTTGTCGGTCTCGAGTTATGCTTCTTTTCTTCAGGACGAAAAGAAAGGAATTGAAAAGAGTCCGAACTCATTCTTTGTTCATGTATTTATAAGAAGGAATCATTTGTTAAAAGAATCATTTATTAGAGGGTTTGTTTATTTAGAACGGAACGTTCGAAGGTGTAGAGAAGGTAAGGAAGCCGATTCGGAAAGGAAAAGAAAGTCTTAAGCAAGACTTCCAGACTCGAAGGATCACTCCTAAACTAACACTATTGAGGGTCCACCCCACCTCGAAATGAGGTAAAAGGATCTCGGAACCTCTGCGTTTAGGGGTGTCTAAACGGTGGCTCCTAAATCCGAGAGAATGTTAGGCTATACTTGTTCGAGATAGAAATGAACATAGTATTCCAACGGAAAGAAGGGTAGTTTGATCCATTAGGGACATGGATACACTACCGATTTTGAAAGCGGAATTATTTGATTATAATGGAGAGAGGAATATTCCCAGCGGAGTCGCTGGAAATCCTGTCGGCATTATTTTTTAGGTCGTGTTTTATTTTGAAGAGGGGTCGCCTATGAAATCGTCGGCGAATTTTTAATTTAATTAAAATAAATAATTTGAAAAGTAGTATTTGATTTTGAAAATAATTTTAAATTTGAAGGTTTTAAGATATGAGATTAAGCCGATCTCACATCCCAAATAGTTTATATAAACGAGCACCGCACCACAAGCCGTGTATCTATCCTAAGGATAGACACAGCACGCTTGATGGTGGGGCTTGATTAAATAAACTAGAAGATTAGTGACATCCGTTTGGTACGCGAACCAATTTTATAAGCCGAACAAGTTTCCACTCGCTTAATATGAAAACATTAA
>JAKZJZ010003139.1:0-10772 GCA_022702705.1 Papilionanthe hookeriana x Papilionanthe teres | reverse complement strand
AACCCAAACCACAAACCACAAACCACAAACCACTAAACCCTAAACCCCAAACCCTAAACCACAAACCACAAACCACTAAACCCTAAACCCTAAACCACTAAACCCACAAACCCTAAACCACTAAACCACAAACCACTAAACCCTAAACCACAAACCACAAACCACAAACCCCAAACCCTAAACCCTACAAACCACAAACCACAAACCACTAAACCACAAACCACAAACCACAAACCTAAACCCTAAACCACTAAACCCACAAACCACAAACCACTAAACCACAAACCACTAAACCCACAAACCACTAAACCACTAAACCCTAAACCACTAAACCACAAACCACCAAACCCTAAACCACTAAACCACAAACCACTAAACCACTAAACCACTAAACCACAAACCCTACAAACCACCAAACCACTAAACCCTAAACCACAAACCACTAAAACCTAAACCCTAAACCACCAAACCCTAAACCACTAAACCACAAACCACAAACCACAAACCACTAAACCACTAAACCACAAACCACAAACCACTAAACCACACAAACCACAAACCACTAAACCCTAAAACCACTAAACCACAAACCACAAACCCCAAACCCTAAACCCTAAACCCCAAACCCTAAACCACAAACCACAAACCACTAAACCACAAACCACAAACCCTAAACCACTAAACCCTAAACCACTAAACCACAAACCACACAAACCACAAACCACAAACCACAAACCTAAACCTAAACCACAAACCACAAACCCTAAACCACAAACCACTAAACCACCAAACCACAAACCCTAAACCCTAAACCACAAACCACTAAACCACAAACCACAAACCACTAAACCACAAACCCTAAACCACAAACCACTAAACCACTAAACCCAAACCACAAACCCTAAACCACTAAACCACAAACCACAAACCACACAAACCACAAACCTAAACCACTACAAACCACAAACCACTAAACCACAAACCACTAAACCCTAAAACCCTAAACCACAAACCACTAAACCACAAACCTACTAAACCACAAACCCTACAAACCACAAACCACAAACCACTAAACCCACAAACCCTAAACCACAAACCACCAAACCACCAAACCACTAAACCCTAAACCACAAACCTAAACCACAAACCACTAAACCCTACAAACCTACAAACCACAAACCACAAACCTAAACCACTAAACCACAAACCACAAACCTACAAACCCTAAACCACAAACCACTAAACCCTAAACCCTAAACCACTAAACCACAAACCACAAACCACTAAACCACAAACCACTACAAACCACTAAACCACAAACCACAAACCACTAAACCACAAACCCCAAACCCTAAACCACAAACCTAAACCACTAAACCACTAAACCACTAAACCACTAAACCCTACAAACCCTAAACCACTAAACCCTAAACCTACAAACCACTAAACCACAAACCCTGAAACCACTAAACCACAAACCACAAACCACTAAACCACAAACCCTAAACCACTAAACCACAAACCCTAAACCACAAACCACTAAACCACAAACCCTAAACCACAAACCACAAACCACAAACCACTAAACCCTAAACCACAAAACCACTAAACCACAAACCACAAACCACTAAACCTAAACCTACAAACCACAAACCCTAAACCACTAAACCACCAAACCCTAAACCACACAAACCACTAAACCCTAAACCACTAAACCTACCAAACCACAAACCCTAAACCTAAACCACTAAACCACAAACCACAAACCACTAAACCACAAACCCTAAACCCTAAACCCTAAACCACTAAACCACAAACCCTAAACCACAAACCACAAACCACTGAAACCACAAACCACAAAACCACTAAAACCACAAACCACAAACCACTGAAACCACAAACCCTAAACCACTAAAACCACAAACCCCAAACCCTAAACCACAAACCACAAACCCTAAGCCACAAACCTAAACCACTAAACAAACCACAAACCACTAAACCCTAAACCTAAAACCACTAAACCACAAACCACAAACCTAAACCCAAACCACAAACCACTAAACCCTAAACCACAAACCCTAAACCACTAAACCCTAAACCTAAACCCTAAACCCTAAACCACAAACCACAAACCCTAAACCCTAAACCACAAACCACTAAACCACAAACCCTAAACCACAAACCACTAAACCACAAACCCTAAACCACTAGGCCAAAGCCACATAAGCCACTAGAGCCACTAAAGCCCTGAGCCACAGGCCACTAGGCCACTAGAGCCACTGAGCCCTGAGCCACAGGCCACTGAGCCACAGACCACAGGCCACTAGGCCACCAGGCCACTGAGCCACTGAGCCACTAGGCCACTGAGCCTGGGCCACAGGCCACTAGGCCACTAGGCCACTGAGCCCTGAGCCCTAGGCCACTAGGCCACTAGGCCACAGGCCTGGGCCACTGAGCCCTGAGCCACTAGGCCACAGGCCACTAGGCCACTGAGCCACAGGCCACTAGGCCACAGGCCACTGAGCCACTAGGCCACTGAGCCACAGGCCACCAGGCCACTAGGCCACTGGGCCACTAGGCCACTGAGCCACAGGCCACTGAGCCACTGAGCCTGGGCCACTGAGCCACAGGCCACTGAGCCACAGGCCACAGGCCTGACCAGGCCCTGAGCCACTGAGCCTAGGCCACAGGCCACTGAGGCCACTGAGCCTGAGCCACTGGGCCACAGGCCACTAGGCCACAGGCCACTGAGCCACAGGCCACTGAGCCACTGAGCCACTGAGCCCTGAGCCCTAGGCCACTGAGCCACTGAGCCACTAGGCCACAGGCCACTAGAGCCTAGGCCTAGGCCACTGAGCCCTGAGCCACCAGGCCACCAGGCCACAGGCCGACCAGGCCACAGGCCACTGAGCCACTGAGCCACTGAGGCCACTAGGCCACCAGGCCACTGAGCCACTGAGCCCTGAGCCACAGGCCACTGAGCCCTAGGCCACTGAGCCACCAGGCCACTGAGCCTGAGCCACAGGCCACTGAGCCACTGAGCCTGAGCCACAGAGCCTGGGCCACTAGGCCACTGAGCCTGAGCCACTAGGCCACTGAGCCACTAGGCCACCAGGCCACTGAGCCACTGAGCCACTGAGGCCACAGGCCACTGAGCCACCAGGCCCTGAGCCTGAGGCCACTAGGCCACTAGGCCACCAGGCCACTGAGCCTGAGCCACTGAGGCCCTGAGCCACTGGGCCACTGAGCCTAGGCCACCAGGCCACTAGGCCACTGAGCCACAGGCCACTGAGCCACCTAGGCCACAGGCCCTGAGCCACTGAGCCACTGAGCCACTAGGCCACTGAGCCTGAGCCCTGAGCCACTGAGCCACTAGGCCACAGGCCTAGGCCACTGAGCCTGAGCCACTGAGCCACTGAGCCACAGGCCACCTGAGCCACTAGGCCACTGAGCCCTAGGCCACAGGCCACAGGCCACTGAGCCACTGGGCCACTGAGCCACTAGGCCACAGGCCCTGAGCCACTAGGCCACAGGCCACAGGCCTGAGCCACTAAGCCACTGAGCCACTGAGCCTGGGCCACAGGCCCTGAGCCACAAAGCCTAAGCCACAGGCCTACCAGGCCACAAGCCACTAAGCCTAAACCACTGAGCCACAGGCCACTGAGCCACTAGACCACTAAGCCACTAAGCCCTAAGCCACTAGGCCACAGGCCACTAAGCCCTAAACCACTAAGCCCTAAGCCACTAAGCCCTGAAGCCACTAAACCCTAAGCCACAAGCCACTAAGCCACAAGCCACAAGCCCTAGACCCAGACCTAAACCACAAGCCACTAAGCCACTAAACCCTAAACCCTAAGCCACTAAACCCTAAGCCACAAGCCACTGAGCCTAAGCCTAAGCCACTAAGCCACTAAGCCCTAAGCCACTAAACCCTAAACCACAAACCACTAAACCCTAAACCCTAAACCACTAAACCACAAACCACTAAGCCACTAAACCACTAAACCACTAAGCCCTAAACCACTAAGCCACCAAACCACAAACCACTAAACCACTAAACCACTGAAGCCACAAACCACAAACCACTAAACCACTAAACCCTAAACCACAAACCACTAAACCACTAAACCACAAAGCCCTACAAACCACTAAGCCACTAAACCTACCAAGCCACTAAACCCTAAACCCTAAACCCTAAACCACAAACCTAAACCACTAAACCACAAACCTAAACCACTAAACCCCAAACCACACAAACCACTAAACCACAAACCACTAAGCCACAAACCACTAAACCACTAAACCACAAACCACTAAACCACTACAAACCACAAACCACCAAACCCTAAACCACTAAACCACTAAACCACTAAACCCTAAACCACTAAACCACAAACCACTAAACCACTAAACCACTAAACCACAAACCACTAAACCACAAACCACTAAACCACTAAACCACTAAACCACTAAACCCTAAACCCTAAACCACTAAACCACTAAACCCTAAACCCTAAACCACTAAACCACAAACCACTAAACCCTAAACCACTAAACCCTAAACCACAAACCACTAAACCCTAAACCACTAAACCCTAAACCACTAAACCAAACCACAAACCCTAAACCCACAAACCACTAAACCCTAAACCACTAAACCACTAAACCCCAAACCACTAAACCACTAAACCACAAACCCTAAACCACTAAACCACAAACCACTAAACCACTAAACCACAAACCACTAAACCACTAAACCCTACAAACCACAAACCACTAAACCCTAAACCACTAAACCACTAAACCCTACAAACCTAAACCCTAAACCCTAAACCACTAAACCACAAACCTAAACCACTAAACCCTAAACCACAAACCCTAAACCACTAAACCACTAAACCCTAAGCCACAAACCACAAGCCCCAAACCACTAAACCACTAAGCCACTGAAACCACTAAGCCCTAAGCCACTAAACCCTGAAACCACCAAACCCTAAGCCACTAAGCCACAAGCCCTAAACCACTAAACCCTGAGCCACTGAGCCAAGGCCACAGGCCACCAAGCCACTAAGCCCTAAGCCACTAGGCCTAGGCCCTAAGCCACTGAGCCTAAGCCCTAGGCCACAGGCCTAGGCCACTGAGCCACAAGCCACTGAGCCACAGGCCACTGAGCCACAGGCCACTAAGCCACTGAGCCACTAAGCCACTAGGCCACTGAGCCAGCCACTAAGCCACTAAGCCCTGAGCCTGGGCCACAAGCCCTGAGCCACTAGGCCACAGAGCCACTGAGCCACTAGGCCACAGACCCTAGAGCCACTGAGCCACTAGGCCACTGAGCCACAAGCCACTGAGCCCAGGCCACTAAGCCACTGAGCCCTAGACCACAGGCCCTGAGCCTGAGCCACAGGCCCTGAGCCCTAGAGCCCTGAGCCACAGACCACAAGCCACAGGCCACTGAGCCTACAGGCCACAGGCCACAGACCACTAAGCCCTAAGCCACTAGGCCTGAGCCCTGAGCCCTGAGCCACAAGCCACTGAGCCCAGGCCACAGGCCACAGGCCACTAGGCCACAGGCCACTGAGCCCTAGGCCACTAGGCCACTAGGCCACAGGCCACTAAGCCACTGAGCCACTGAGCCACTAGAGCCACCTGAGCCCTAGGCCACCAGGCCACTGAGCCACAGAGCCACCAGGCCACTAAGCCTGAGACCCTGAGGCCTAAGCCCTAAGCCCTAAGCCACTGAGCCACTGAGCCCTAGGCCACTGAAGCCACAAGCCACTGAGCCACTAAGCCTGAGGCCACTGAGGCCACTGAGCCACTGAGCCCTGAGCCTAGAGCCTAGGCCACTGAGCCACTAGACCTAAGCCACTGAAGCCACTGAGCCACTAAGCCACTGAACCACAGGCCACTAAGCCCTGAGCCTGAGCCTGAGCCCTGAGCCATGAGCCCTGAGCCTAAGCCACTAAGCCTACAGGCCACAGGCCTAAGCCACTAGACCACTGAGCCACTGAGCCACTAAGCCACTGAGACCTGAGCCACAGGCCACTGAGCCCTAAGCCACAGACCACTAAGCCACAGACCACAGACCTAAGCCACAGAGCCACTAAGCCCTGAGCCTGAGCCTGAGCCACAAGACCACTAAGCCCTAAGCCACTAAACCACAAACCTAAACCACTAAACCACAAACCACTAAACCACTAAACCCTAAACCACTAAACCACTAAACCACTAAACCACAAACCACTAAACCCTAAACCACTAAACCACTAAACCCTAAACCCTAAGCCACTAAACCACTAAACCACAAACCCAAACCACAAACCCTAAACCACAAACCACAAACCACTAAACCACAAACCACCAAACCCTAAACCACTAAACCCTAAACCACAAACCCTAAACCCAAACCCACAAACCACAAACCACAAACCCTAAACCACAAACCACAAACCCACAAACCACTAAACCACTAAACCCTAAACCACCAAACCCTAAACCACAAACCCTAAACCCTAAACCACAAACCACTAAACCACAAACCACTAAACCACTAAACCACTAAGCCACAAACCACTAAACCCTAAACCCTAAACCACCAAACCACTAAACCCTAAACCACTAAACCCTAAACCACTAAACCCCAAACCACAAACCACAAACCCTAAACCACAAACCTAAACCACAAACCTAAACCACAAACCACTAAACCCTAAACCACAAACCACAAACCACAAACCACTAAACCCTAAACCACTAAACCACAAACCCTAAACCCTAAACCCTAAACCACTAAACCCTAAACCACAAACCACAAACCCTAAACCCTAAACCCTAAACCACAAACCCTAAACCACTAAACCCTAAACCACAAACCCTAAACCACTAAACCCTAAACCCTAAACCACAAACCCTAAACCACAAACCCTAAACCCAAACCCTAAACCCTAAACCCTAAACCACAAACCCTAAACCCCAAACCACTAAACCCTAAACCCTAAACCCTAAACCACAAACCCCAAACCACAAACCACTAAACCACTAAACCCACAAACCCTAAACCACAAACCACAAACCACTAAACCCTAAACCCTAAACCACAAACCCTAAACCCACAAACCCACAAACCCTAAACCCTAAACCACTAAACCACAAACCACACAAACCCTAAACCCTAAACCCTAAACCCTAAACCACCAAACCCTAAACCCCAAACCCTAAACCCTAAACCCTAAACCACAAACCCCAAACCCTAAACCCTAAACCCTAAACCACAAACCTAAACCCTAAACCCCAAACCACTAAACCCTAAACCCTAAACCACTAAACCACTAAACCCCAAACCCTAAACCCCAAACCCCAAACCACTAAACCCTAAACCACTAAACCCTAAACCCTAAACCCCAAACCTAAACCCTAAACCCTAAACCCACAAACCCTAAACCCTAAACCCACAAACCCTAAACCCTAAACCCTAAACCTAAACCACTAAACCCTAAACCACAAACCCTAAACCCTAAACCCTAAACCCTAAACCCTAAACCCTAAACCCTAAACCCTAAACCCTAAACCCTAAACCCTAAACCCTAAACCCTAAACCCTAAACCCTAAACCCAAACCCTAAACCCTAAACCCTAAACCCTAAACCCTAAACCCTAAATTGACCTCATTTTTATGATAAGGTCAACCCTTGACCCAAAAATAATCAACTTGGGTCAAAATGGTCAATCTTGACCTAATGACCAACCCTACTGACCCAACAGGTCAACCCTTGACCCAAAAAGTCAACTTTGGATAAATTAATCAATTTTCTAAGTCTTTGAGGAAATGGAGGTGGTGGCCTTTTCAAACTGATTTTAGTTGGAGAAATTAATTTTTCCAGGTCCTTAGAAACATGTTTTTCAGGTCTTTTAGTTTCCTGTGTTTCTCTCACAACATCTTTCTCTTTTCTAACCACATCCTCTATCTCTCTTCCACTTTTTAATTGGGCAGCTTCTACATGTTCATTAGTATTCTCTTTAGGGTTAATCTCAATGTTGCTAGGAAGTGTTTCTGATAAGTTGGAATCAATCATACGCCCTAATGAACTTCCCTCACTTACAGGAGTAAATTGAGGTAGATTCATTCCCAATTGGTTCAACTTCCTTGAAATTGCAGCAACCTGAGATGCAAGAATTATAATCACATCTGTATCATGATCACTAGCTACATTTTTATGATTTACCCTTGCAGAGGGCCATTGAAATTCATTTGTAGCTATTTTTTCAATTAATGCATACGCTTCATCAAATGATTTTGACATTAATGAACCACCAGCAGTAACATTAATTATAGACCTAAGGGATCCTACTAACCCATTATAAAAAGTTTGAATGATTAACCAATT
The DNA here is from genome assembly GCA_022702705.1 of Papilionanthe hookeriana x Papilionanthe teres. Lineage (NCBI taxonomy): Eukaryota > Viridiplantae > Streptophyta > Magnoliopsida > Asparagales > Orchidaceae > Papilionanthe > Papilionanthe hookeriana x Papilionanthe teres. The sequence goes on along the minus strand of JAKZJZ010003139.1, from coordinate 2,389 downwards.
GGGCAGAGCATGATGTGGAAACTTCTTAGGAGTTCCTTAAATCTTTCCCAGGCTTCGTATATTGATTCTCCTTCATACTGACAAAATGAGATAATATTGTTTCTAAGTTTAGTAGTCCTTGAAGGTGGAAAATACTTAGCTAGAAATTTCTGAGTTAACCCCTCCTAATTTTTAATACAGCCAGATGCTAATGAGTATAACCATATTTTAGCCTTATCCTTTAGTGAGAAAGGAAAAAGCCTTAGCCTAACAACATCGTCTGACATGCCATTATAACAAAATGTAGCATAAAGTTCTAGAAAACTAGATAAGTGTAAATAAGGATCCTCCAATGGAGTTCCCCCAAACTGATCGTTCTGCACCAGTTGGATAATCTCAGGATTTATTTCAAATGAGTCAGCTTCTACAACAGGGTTTTGTATACTTGAGTGAATTTCATCTGTCGTAGGATATACGTAATCCCTCAATGAAGTATGATGATTTTCCATGTTATTATCTTGAATGTTTTCCATTTCCATTTCTATTTATTCAAGTCCTTTCTGTTTTTTTAATTTTTTTCATTTTTTTAACTCAGGATCATAAGGCACAAGTCCTTCAGATCCTTTGTTTTGCATATGTAACACCATAAACAATACAATAATAATAAAACAAATAAAACAAAAAATATATTCAACACAACAAAATATTTTCACAAACACCTTATTTTTCACACAAACAGTTTTTTTACGACACTATGTTTTTCTAATTCTAAGCCTAATTACTTCAACTAAAATTTTCTTAAAATTCTTACCGAAGCTTCCCGGCAACGGCGCCAAAAACATGACCCGACCCGCAATAACACAGTAATTTTTTCTTCCAAAAGATGGCAAAAAACTTGACCCAATTTAAAAATAGCGGCTAGTGTATAAAATTAAAATTTTGTAAAATTTTTTAAAATATTTTACACACTAGGGGTACTACGCAAGTATACGTATCGTTTCAAGTAATATAGGGTTTTCTTTTATAAACCCCAGTATCGATCCCACAGAGAAGCGAGGTAAGAACTTCTTTAGGCTAATTCCAGTCTATTTCTATAAGGCCTAAATTTGGAATGTCGATAAAATGAGTTTTCTAATAACTAATCCTAAATAAAATTCTTAAATAAAAAAATAACTTATGGATAAATTGGTTTGGAGACTTTCGAGATATTAAAAACTACCTTTCTCTTGCAATTACATAGATAATGTGTAGGAAAGAGATGCTTAGAATTTTATGTAGTAGTGCCAAATAGAAGCATTCCTATTCTTTATCATTTGGTCCACGCATAAAGAACATTGGCTAATCTATAGATCGGTTCAAGATATTTTATTAGTAGAATGGGTTAATCTAGGCTCACACTTCAAGATGTCCAAGGGTGGCTATGGTCGGCCCTACCAGTGACCCGTTCCCTTTCTATAAACCAAATTATTAGAATTTAGTCTGTCACTATAAAAAACTAATCAATTCTATGCCCAATAAATATATATTCCTATTTATTTGCACTTCACCTTGAATAACCTGCATAAAGCCTTCGATTACCCAAGGATTCATGTGATATTTACTAGTTAAGAACTCATCTCCGGATAGGTCTCCGAATTCTTCAACAGATTTTAACAATACAAGTGATCAATTTGTAAAGTAAATGAAGATCTGGTATAAATATCTTCACCATAATTTAATAAGAGAATATCTAAGCAAATCTTAATTCCTAAACATGCATCTATTTCATTACAAAACAAAAGTAAATGAAAAAAATGACATAAGAAGTAAAAGAATTGATAGAATTATGTAATAAATTAAGTGTCAACAAGGAACTTATTTCATTAGTATTCTATTATTTTTATGTAACTATCTGTCACCTAGAAACATCTAATAGATAATTCTATCATAAAAATAATTTTCTTACACATTCCACTACTTCATATTTAAAAGAAAGAGTAAAGAAAATCACTTACAAAGCATGAATAAATCACGACAGAAAACTCGGTTTAAAACAAAGAAAATCCATTAGAAAGTGTTAACAACAATTACAAGAGAATGAAGAACACAATACTTAGCTTTTTCCATCTGAAGGAAAGAAGAAGATCTCTCCACCAAAGTCTCCCACCGATCCATGCGCCGTTCGTACATTCTTTACATAAATATCTCAAAATCTCTCGCCAATCTCTCCATAAGATGTAGAAATCTACATCTTCATAACTCTAAATGACTAAGGGGAAAGAGAGAGAGAGAGAGAGAGAGAGAGAGAGAGAGAGAGAGATAGAGAGAGAGAGAGAGAGATAAGAGAGAGGCACTTTTCCTGTAGAAATGTCTCCTATTTATAGAGCTCTGAAAATGGCCAGGGGTTGCTTAAGGCACCTCTTCAAAATAG